>APFE031109539.1:80502-106937 GCA_000404065.3 Pinus taeda | reverse complement strand
CTATGAACTAGTCTATGGGAAGAAGGCTTTGTTGTCAATAGAATTTGAGTTCAATACACTAAGGATGGTAGCTCAGCTAGACCTAGACCTCAGCCATGCATAGAAGGAGAGATTACTTTATCTCAATGGATTGGATGAATACAGATTGCAAGCCCTTCTCCATATAGAGGTAGTTCAGCTTTAGAGAAAGATATGGCATGATAGAAATATCAAGGAGAAGCAATTCCAAGAGGGAGATTGGGCACTACTCTATGATTCAAGATACAAGGATTTCAAAGGTAAAATGAGGACAAGATCACTAGGATTCTACACTATGGAGAAATACAATGAAAATGGTTTAGTTTTGATCAGAACCATTGATGATGAAGCCATCCCCATGCTTGTCAATGGACATCGATTGAAGTTCTACAAGAAACCCCTCTCCAAGTGAGAGTTCATTGAAGGTTTGAATAAAAAAGTGATGGTAGTGGAGCATGTCTTAGCTTCCACTTCACCCACTCACTGAAGAAAAGAAAAAAAAATAAGGACTCAACTGAAAACCTCCATGAGGCGCTTGAATCCCATCATTAGGTTGAAAACCTCTTCTGAGGCGGCCCAGTGATGTCAAAAAAAAAAAGAGAGAAAAAAGAATAAGATCCTGGGTGAAAACCTCCCTTGGAGGCGCCCAGGGCAGGCAATTAGGGTGAAAACATCTCTGAGGTGCCCTAGTTGTTTTCAAAAAAAAAGAGAGAGAAAGGAGAAAAATGAGAAAGAAAGTGATTTTTTTGTTGCATTGCAGGTTTGCAAGAGGACTACAGGGAGCAGAAGAAGGTGCCAAGGGGACCCTGAAATTCATACCAGCACCCATCTCATCTTCTCCACACTTTCCTCCATCATTTTTGGCATTTCTTTCACCCCATTGTACCTCTTTTTCAAAAACTGTGTTTTCTACAGGAGGCTCTATGTTTTCTACAGGAGGCTCCCGTAGGAATTACAGAGAGCCAAAAGTGGCTACAGAAGGAAGTTTGAGGGACAAAGAAGCTTCATGAAGAACCTATAATCCCTCCTACAATCTTCAAACCTCCTTGCCATCATTTCTAAACCTGCATCACAGCCCAAGCATCATTATTCTTCTTGTCCAAGAAAAACATAGAAAATAGTTTTTCAAAAAAAAAAAAAAGAGGACAAAAAATGAGAGGAAAAAGCACCATAAACCTCACCTGAAGCCTACCTACTACCTCTCCATCTTTATCTACACCTCTGGCATCATCCTCGAGCTCCAAGCACAGGAAGAAGCTAAAGTTTCAAGGGGAGAAGCAGCTACAGGAGCTCCTATAGGAATTCCTGTAGCAGCTGATCCCATAGAAATCCAGCACCAATAGCAAGAGAGTGCAAACATGAAGGTTGAAAAGGCACCTGAAGCTCAAATCTAGCCAGAGAAGAACCTACAGAAGCACACAACCACACATCAACAAGTAGGGACAACATGCAAAAAGGGAAATAAATGCATGCAGTAGAGAAAGCCACAGCACCTCACAGCAAATACACTCGGATCACAGGTAAGTAACTAAGTCACTCTTCTATTTGCATTTGTGTAATTAGAAGTCATGAAAGAGCAATGAGATGATTGAGGTTGAATGTGGGAAAGGTGGCCAAATAACTTGGCCACCTTCGTCTAGTTGACTCCACTCGTCCAAGATGTCACCCACATGTGCACACAGTCAAATCCATCACAAGATGCCAAGGACAAGTAGTGGAGGAAGTGTGAACTCCGATGCAATAATGAGGGATGATTATGAGGAGGGGCCATGATGACCAAGCAAGATGGGGACAAACGGTCCGAATATGGCCAACGTATACCTTGCTAGCTCAACACTCATCACCAAAAATATCCATAAAGGGTAATAAGTACTCCTCACCGAGCATTCTCACCACCTTTTCCTTCATTCTCTCCTCGTAACTCAGTTACAACAGTCTCCTTATGCCCCCACAGCCTCATAACCATCGTCCTCCATTGACCTCTCCCATATTCTCGCTCTCGGCATTTTCTATAGGAGCACCTACAAGAAATCTACAGGAGGGACAACGGGGTTCTACAAGAGGGGCAATGAGTCGTTTTGAAGGGGGAAAACATGATTTTTAGCACGATTTTTGGTTTGAAGAGGTAGGGTTCATGCATGCCCCTATTGAATATCAATATATGAAATAAGTGGTCTCAATGTGAGGAGGAAATAAGTCTTTAGGAGAGGAGAAAATACATAAAAATAAAATAAAAGAAATTCTGCTTATTTAAAAAAAAACATAGTCTCCTTTGTTTCTCTGTTTTTCTCAAAATTCTTTGTCTCCACCTCCATATTTGGTTTTCCAAAAGAGTATAGACAATATGATAGGAGGGTTTGTGATAAAGGAGCCCACTGACTCCACTAGGCTCCATGCACATCCTCAAGTGATGGACATCTTCACAAGGGGAAAATGGATGAATTTCTTTGAGAAATTTCAAGGGTTTGATGAGGAAATTTCCCAAGGGTTTGATGAGGAAATTGCCCAAGAGTTTGCTCTCTCTCTGGTCCCTCACACAAGAAATCATGCCACTATCACCATGAGAGGTCTTTCCATGGAGATAACCCCTGAATTTATCAGTAGGATCACTACCCTTCCTCTTGGGTTGCCTTGGAATAAAGATGAGAAACCAATTGGCCAGGCTGCCAAGAAGAACGTTTTCCAAAATAATGAAACCCCTGTTTAAGATAAAAATGGCATTAGAAGGACTAGCATACCATATCCTTGGGATGAGGTTAGCTATCAAATAGTCAAATACATTTCCTGTGAAGGGAGGTACAATATTGTTTATGGTTATCACTTTAGAATCCTCCAAGAATTAAGGTATGGCATGGACACTCCAACACCTTAGAAGCTCAATATCCCTTACTTCCTCCTACAGTCCCTCATTGACTCCAGCACCAAGGTACAAGCAGGAAATCCAGAGCAGCTAGCTCACCATGGCTTAATCAAAATCCTAGTAGAGGAAGCCCTCCATACCCTTACACTCCCTATAACATGGGAAGTTTTCTGAAACATGATAGCTGAGGATGACATAAAGGTCTTAACCTATGATGTGAGTTGTACTGGCAGTGAGGAGGAAGAATAGCAAGGGTGAGAAGGTGGAGCTAGGGGTGACATATAAGAACAAGAAAGTAAGGAAAAAGGAACTGAAATAAAGGAGGAGAGAATTGAAGAAACAGAGCAAGAAGAGACAGAAAAAGAGACAGAAGAAGGAGAAAAAGAGGCAGAGAAGGAAGAACAAGGAGAAGAGTCCCCTGAGACTTTGGAAAGGGAGGTAGAATCTGCCCTCACTACCCTCAGTACACCAATCAAGTCAAAGCAAAAGAGGAAAAGACAGACCTCCATGTATTTCAGGGCTAGGAAGAGCACAAGAATTAAAACAGAAAACCTCAGCTCTCTTCAAATGTGCCAATTACCATTGAAGATTCACCCTCTTCCAAGGGGAAAGAATATCCTTCCAAGACACCTATAACATATGAAAGGGGGACTCCTAGATCTTCCACATGGAAGGAAAAGGCAGTGCTATAGGACCAAAAAATAGTCCTATAGGAGGCTCAGACAGTTCTATAGGAGACACTGTCAAAACTACAAGAGACCCAAAAACTTGAGAAAAGGATACAAGGATAGCCACAGGTGGAGGCATTGAAAAGAGTGCCAATGTACAAGAGATACAAGAACCTGATCCCCAGCCTAGTCTTGCCTCCTATTACAATCTACTTGAGGGAGGAAGGATAATCCCACAGAAATTTGCAATTCCACTATTTTTTGAATTAGAGAAAGAAATACTGAGAACACATAGGTGGATGCAGATAGCCAAATCCAAAGGAGTTGAGGATGTTGGCCATATGGAAAACAAACTCAGGGAAATGGTTAGAGAGTTGAGTGCTCTTAGAAAAAGGGAAGCAATTACAAGAAACCACCTTGAAACTAAAAATTAATTGCAAAGGAGGCAGCTGCAAGAGAAAGAGACCCAGCTGGCATGCATGGCCAGCTTATCCATGGAGGCATTGCAATGCAGAACACCAACCAAATCCTATGGCCTCTATCTAAAGGACTAATGGTTACAATTCCAAATAAAGACTTTGGCACAAAGAGACACAATGCCTTTCCAAGACTATAGGCAGTTCATGGATTTGTGTGACCAAATCTCCTCAGAGGATAAAGCAAAGATGGCAGAATTCTACTTACACAACATGGCCCTCATAGACATGAATGTGTGGGATCCCAATGCCAAGCTAGGGGACCTGCAGTTAATGGTCATGGCCTCATGGATGAACCATGAAGAATTGAGGGCAGTAGAAATAAAAAGATTAATGATAAAGGAGCAGAATGAACCATTAATGATAAGAGTTGAGCCATCAAATCCTATGGCACTCATTAGCACACACAACCTGCTTGCCAATGACCCTTATATTGCACACCTTGAGGATATGCAAAGGCTACTTGGGGATGATTGTGTGAATGCGTGCATGAGGAGATGGAACACCTTACCACAGAGTTTGCAGATCAGCGAATATCATTCCCCCATGAGGCTGAAGGAGGCATTGAAAAGAGTGCCAATGTACAAGCACTCCATGCAGAGGCTGAATGTCAACTGGATTGGCCTCAAACTGAGTCCCCCACTGCTGTTAGACATGTTGGAAGGTAGAATAGAAGAAGAAGAGGAGGAGCAGTGGAAGGACATAGACATGAAAGCAGGATTCTATGGCAAGAAGAGTAGACCACATCAGAAGCCTGAGATGTTAGGGAGGCCACCAGGGCCATAAAAGATGAGGAGATTGACTAGGTTGCTCAGAGGATGAGCAACACCTTCAGTAGGGGGTGATGATGAGCCTCATAAATGGGTAATTATATGGGTTCATTTTACCTCCTAACCTAGTCAAATCAACCATTCTCTTAGCTTATTGTATGATTTTTTGATTATATTATGCTTATAGAGTGAGTTGAGTTAGTTATTGTGTCATGTGGTCTAACATGTATTTAATGCAGATTATTGATGGATTTCGAGGTCAAAGTCAAGGATCCAGTGGAAAAATGGCAGCAATAACTTGAAGTGGGTAGAGGAGAGAACTTATAGGAGGGAATCCCCCTCATTTATTACTCCTCACTTCGAATTCCCCTTCATTCAGCTTGGAGTACAAGCAGTCGAATCATGCACTAGAAGGCAACCAAGCAAGTGGAGGATGACTGATGATTATCTCGAGTTTTGGGAGTCAAGCCTCCTTTATTTTAAGGAAACTATTGGTAGCTTCATTTGTATAAGTAGAGAGGCCTAGGGCCTCACTAGGGTTAGGATTTTTGCTTATGTAAACTCTGCTCAAATTTCGAGCTTATTATTTTTGTGACAATTTCATGTAATCTTGCTATTGTTTTAAAAATAAAGATGGAATCCTTTTTGAGCTAGCACTGAGTTACCTCAGAGGGCTGAAACTCTTGGGTTAGGGCCAAATCCAAGCAGCCAAGCTCCTCTTTACTTGTATTTGTATGCCTTTTTTCAGTTTGTAGATTAGTTTGTTGTTAGATGTATCTCTCTTATGGTTAAGAATAGGTTGCTTTTGATGATTTAGTAGTTTGCTTCCATTTGTGATTCCTGTAGCAGGTTAAGAAGTGATAAAAACAAGATTCAAAAGGCTAGCAACAGTGCCTTGGCCTCTCTTCCTCCCTCTGGGACCATGATTTGAGGCAAAGACTCTCTTGCTACCCCAAAAACACAGATTTTCCTCCTTCATAGGACTTCTAGTGTTTGCAGCTTTTTAGTAGGTTAATAGTCCAACTTTGCTTTGATTTATATCTTCTTCATCGTAATTACCTCTTAATTTTCAATAGTCTTCTTTCATGATTTCCTTTCTTACAACATTTCTCAGCATTTCCTTTCGTAGATCATAGTTTAGACCATTATTATGCAAAACTCTATTTTTCCTAAATCCATTCATTTCACTTGTTGCTTGATTTCCTTGGTTGACTGTCAGTTTCTATGCAGAATATCTCTTCTAGGAGTAGGACAGCTTATCAACAATCACAGCCTCCATCTGATCCATGCCCTATAGGTCTCCCAAATCTTACCTCAATTCTGCCCTAGTTTCCTGCATATTTCCATAGAACTACTTCCTCTCTCTTTGAGAAAACCCAATCATCTTTCTCTCTCCTGGTGATCCATGGTAGACATTATGCACCCTAACACCTCATTCCAACCTTCATCCACCTTTTTCACCCACTCTCACATCCTCAAAACAGTGAAAACTGCTCTCAGCCTCCTCCTGTAGGCCTCCTATAGTTTCCCTGTTTTCCTCCTATAGATTTCCAGTGTCCTCTTGCAGATTTTCCTGTAGGCTTTCTTTTGAAGGCTGAGTGTGGAAAAAGCCACCAAAAGGCCATCTGAGATCTCCTAGGACCCATCCACACCATCCTACATCCTCTCAAGTCCCAAAACCGCCCTTCAACACCACCTATTCACTGTCACACTCACACACAATAAATTACATGCATGTCAAATTCACATAAAAATACATAAAATCCAAAAATATGTTTTTTGCTTATTTACTTCTAGAAATAGCATAGTGATATGTTGTTTATTTCCTTGAGTACGTAATGGCATTCCTTTCATAGTTTTCATAGTTCTTTCTACAAAAGTAGAATTAGTTGGTTAATTAGGGTTTACTAGGTTTGCTTTACATTTTAGTTTTTCTCCTTTCTGCAGTTAGAATAGCATATGTAGAGTAATCTTTCTTTCCTTTCATCACATATAGAGCTTCTTCTGGAATCCATATAAGTTGGCTTGAGCTCCTAGTGATCTTGTGCCGACTGACCAAGTGACAACCTACAGTGAGAACTAGTTCTTGTGTATACAACACCGACACTTTCAAGTTTGTTAAGAACTACCGGGTTGATAATAGTAAAGTAGGCAACCCAGGAGTTGCAGCATTGTTGCTGCAATACTGGTGCTCATCAACTATGAAGCTAAGGCTTCATCTGTTGCTACTCCTGAGGTCTTCTTACTTTCCTTTTTGTGTCGAAATTTCGCGGCATAATGCCCAAGTTCATGAAAATGGAAGCATTTAATTTTTAAAAAATCTTTCTTCTTACCCCCTTAGCTAGATTCTGGTTTGGTTTGAAATTTCTTCCCTTTTCCCTTCTTTCCCTTTCCAACCAATGCAAAGTTTTCTTCATCCTTTCCCTTGGATGAAGTTCCATGTCTAGCATTTCGTCTTATTTCCTCTTGTACCAAATCATACCATAAGTGTTCCCAATTCAATAGTTTCTCCCTCTCGTTCACTGAATCTGGGTAGCTATGCCAATTCTATGCTAGAAGGGTTAGGCTTACCAAATCATCATTTGAAACAGTAACACCAACTCCTGCAAGCTCATCATAAACTTGTGTGAACCTGCTCAAATATTGTGGGATAGTTTCATTCTTTTGCATCTTGATATTTCGAAGTTTATCCTTGAACACTAACTTCTTGTGGTCATTACTATTCTAGAACAAATCTATTAGTGCCTACCACATTGCATAAGGAGTTTATTTCCAATGGAGATTGGTTACAATGTGGTCCCATACTCCCTCCAATATTATTCTTCTCACCTTGGATACGTCTTTCATCCACTAAGAAATGTTTTGGACATCAGATTCCGCTAGCTTTGCAACATATCTCTTGATGTATTCTAGCAATCCATTGTCATCTAATACTGCCTCCATGCAATCCTTCCATGCGATGAAATTAAAAGTGTCTTCCAAGGCATACTCTAGCCTCAGCCCATTGAAGGTCATGTTCTTAGCTCTGAAGAGATCCTACTACAATGAACTGCAAATTTGAACCTCCTAAGAAACAACTTTGAAATTCCTACTCCAATGTGAATCTTTCTCTGATACCATGTAGAAATTATGGTGTAGATTTGCAACTACTCATGAAGTTTTAATCAAAATCACAATACACGAACCTACTCTACTGCTCTGCAGAATTCAATTCACAATTTAGAACATCAATCACAACCATGCAATGAGAAATAACACACATGCACAATATTTTTTCCAGGGGAAAGCAATCTACTAAAAACCCCTTTGTCTGCTTTCATTAATCTGATGAATAAAGATGTATTACAATTGCTTTGCTCAACTAAGCACAACATGCAAGTGAATACCCTATATCTCTGCTCACTAAGAATCTTTGACCTCAACTTAGTCAATTTCTTCCTCTGCTTGAGCCCTTATTTCCTTGCATAATTCCTGAGGAAATTCTGCCCCTATTACTTAGGAATTTCCTCCAAAATGATTGCACAATTCCCAAGGTTGATCTTCTAACTACATGCAATACATGTACACTAAAAACTTCACTAGTTCCTACAACAGTTAGAACTAGTTTAATTGAAAACAACTTGAAATAACTAACCTTGATTCCTACAAATTAGTAATCACAATTTCTTAACTGAAATCTAATTCCTCCAACTCAAATTTACTGAGTAAACTGGGTGACACAAGCCACGTCACACAACTTAACTACATCCAAGTTGTCTACTAATGTGGAAATTTGAATTTTCTCAATTTAATCAAGGCAAAATCAAATTGAGAATTTCATGCTGCATTTTTCAACAAATATTAATAATATATTAGACTACCTTGGAACCTCCACCACAGTTGGGGAACTCAAATTCTTTGCATGCACTAGCTATTTTGGGTTGATTGATCAATTAACTAAATGATCATTGAGTTTGACTGAAGTCCCACTCCACAACTGACCTTTCACTTGTTCCTGCAACGGTTAGAACTAGTTTAATTGAAAACAACTTGAAATAACTAACCTTGATTCCTACAAATTAGCAATCACAATTGCTTAACTGAACTCTAATTCCTCCAACTCGAATTTACTGAGTAAACTGGGTGACGCAAGCCATGTTGCACAAGTTAAATATATCCAAGTTGTCTACTAATGTGGAAATTTGAATTTTGTCAATTTAATCAAGGCAAAATCAAATTGAGAATTTCATGCTGCATTTTTCAACAAATATATATGTAGATATAATTTAATTAATTTTATGATTTTTATTGTTTATTTTTGGCAATGTGAAATGTTTAAATGTTTTGACGCCTATCCATTGTAACCAGCCATCCAATTTCTATGGCTACCTTAATAGTAAACATATTGAACAATACCTTTTAAAAAAGGATAGATTGTTGTATATTAATACACCTTTATGTAGGCCTTAAATTTAATAAGACTAATAGTAGTAAGGATAATGAGACTAACAGTAGTAAGGATGAGACAAGTAGTAGCAAGGATAATTGTTATATATTTATGCACTTAAATTTGATAAAAGTAATAAGGAGAGACTTACTATGTATAAGACTATTTTAAGTGATAATATCATAATGAAAGAGGATTTTTTAAGTATGTTTTCACAATGAGAAAGTATATAAAGTAGATGTGTAGGAGTAATGTAAGAAAGTTTTGTCAACATTTGTAAATGTCGGGGAAAATATACATAGAACCAAAAAAAACTCATATGTTGGCTTAGTATGTTATAATTAATATTGAATTTAAAACATATATAAATGTAAAATGTAAATTTCAAACCAACGTGAAATAATTTCACCTAACAATGATCTACCTCATCTTAATTTTTAAAAGAAAATTTAATAAACAAAAATTATAAATTGGATAAATGTAAAGTACAAAACCATGGGAAAGACTAATATATTAAATAAATATAAGTACAAAACCATTAGTTATAAACAAGTCATGGGCAATAACACTTTTCTCAAAAGCTACTTCAACACAAACAAATCCAGTTACTAAAAATGAGTCGTTTAATAAGTTATAGACTCAAGTAGTATTTATATATAATATTTATTTTAATAGAAATTAAAAAAATTATAATAATATTTTTAGAATCAATTAACATATAACCACATGATCAAGGGAAATACTCCATATCCTATCCTCTTGATTGAAGCTGGCATGTCCCCCCATTGAAAGTGCGGCTATGTTTAGATATCTGATGTATAAGAAGAAGCTTTACAATATGGAATCCAAGAGACTCCCAAAAATTGCTTCTAACTTTAGTAAAAACCCCCACCTGCACCTCAAGCGCATGTGGCATCAAGATGCTCAGTCTTGGCTCAAGCTTTGGGGGATTAAGGAGGATATCATCATGGGAAGAAGGGATAGTATCAAAGATACTATTACCTCTAGTTTTAAGGACAATATGTGGGATGCTAAGGAGCTAGAGAGTAAAAGGAAGCTAAGGTACTATAGGGAGGTGATCAACCCCACCTTCGATAACCAGAATTATCTCTCTATGTTGACTAGCACCAAGAAGAAAATGAACATCGCTTGGATTAGAACTAACTCTGATGAGCTTCGAAGTGAGACCGGGTGGTGGTATACTCCCAAGACTCCTTGGGATGATAGAATTTGTTAGATCTATGATACTAAGAAGGTGGAAGATGAAAAACACTTCCTTTTAGACTACTCGGTTCTTGCCCACATCCGCTTTCTGATGAGCCCCGAGAATGGGTAACTTTATGGGCTCATTTTACATATTATTCTCATTTAATCCACCATTATCCATAGTTTTATGCATGCTTTTGAATATATTTATATTAATTGAGTGAACGGAGATAGTCATTTTACCACAAAGTCTAATACGTGCTTATTGCAGAATTTTGGACATTTTTGGACCAAGAACAGGCATTTATGAAGCAGATTGGCAGCCAATTTGAAGAAATAAGGCTGAGGATTTATAGGATGGGTGTCTCCTGCACTAAATGACCCCTTCCTTGAGTTCTCCACCAACATCTTGGAGTTCCAAAACCCACCAAAGAAGATTTCAAGGGGCAACCGAGCAGGTCTAGTGAAGTGGCTATTATCTACAAGTTTTGGCAGCCGAGTTCCTAAAGTTTAGGAGGACCGTTGGGGTCCTCAACTTGTATAAATAAGAAGGACTTAGGCCTCAGTAGGTTAGCTATTGAACAATTTATTTTTGCACTTTAGTGCAGCTCTGCATTTAGCTCATTTTCGAGCTCTTTCTGTAAACAGTTTTGTGACATGACTATTATTTTTTTATCAATGAATATGAATTCAGCCTTGAACCAAAACTAATATTTATAAGGGGGTTGTAGCTCTTGGGTTGGGCCCAATCGAAGTTCTCAGTACTTCCTTCTTGTATTTATATATGTTTTTTCTTGCATTCATAGAATAATTTCTATTATTTAGGTTAAATCTTGCTTTGTTACTTAGGTTGTTTTTGATGATTAAGATAGTTGCTTTTGCTTCAGGTTGAATTGATAGTTTGGTAATAGAAAAGATCCACAGAAAGGCTACCAAATAGTCCTTGATCTCCCCTCTCCCTCCTTGGGACCATGAATTGAGACCAAGGCACTCTTGCTGCCATAAAAACACTGTTTTTGTTTTCCAATGCAATTGCTAGTGTTAGATTTCGAGTTGGAAAAGATTATATCAGTTATATTTTCATGCTTAGATCTATTCTTGCTTAGTTTCCATAGATTTCTTGCATAGCTTCCTATCCATCAAGTTCTGTTCAACATTTTTCTGTTTTCTAGGTCAGAATTAGGTCAAAAATAAGTAAAAATCTGTTTTCATAGTTTTTGCTTGGGTTAGTTTTGAATGGAAGTATGTAGAGCACCTGTAAGACACTATATCCTATCTTTCCTCCATCATACAACCTGTTCCAGTCTCTTTCTCAAGGCTTTCTTCACTCATTTGCCACACTTTCCCAAACAACCCTAATTTCTACGTTTTTGTGTGAAATCGCTTCCTTCACCTTTGAACAACTCCAACCATATTCTTCACTCCCGAGCTTCATTTACAAGGTCCTAGACCCCTTAACATCTCTATCCATCCTTCATTTCCACTTTCCCACCATTTTTCCTCCTTAAAACCTTCAAAAATCACTTTCGGCCTGCTCTTGTATAACTTCCTGTAGATCCCCTGCAGACTTCGTGTAGAAGTTCATGCGAGCAATTTTTTGAGATTTGATCACCATGGAAATCTCTAGAAGGGTGATAGGGACTCCTTAGGTCCTTTCCACAGCTTCTCCATCATCTGTAATAGCCAAACCCACCTCCTTTCGCCACCAAACATTTGCACAGTCAAATAAGTTAAAGCACAACCATAATAACTCTGCATAAAATTGCTCAAAAATACAAAAAGATAGTTCTTCCACATTTTCCTTTAAAAATAGCTTAAGTACATGCATTTCATATTGACAGTAGTCCATGGCATCCATTTCAGTAGTTTCCTCTTTTTTTTTTGCAAAGGTAGGGTTAATGGGTAAAACTAGGGTTTGCTAGGGTTTGTGTTTCCTTTCAGCTTTCATCTTCTTTCTACAAGTAGAATAGCCCTTTTGAGATTAGCTTTCTTCTATCATGATTAAAATCTTCTTGTGAGAACTCATAGAAGTTGGCTTGAGCTCCTAGAGAATTTGTGCCAGCTGATCAAGTGACAGCCCGTAGTAAGAGCTAGTACTTGTGCATACAGCACCGTCGCTTCTAAGTTTGTTACGAACTACCAGGTTGATAAAAGTAAAGAAGGGAGTCCCAGGAGTTGCAGCATCATTGCTGCAATACTGGAGCCCACCATATTTTTGGCACTGTTGCTAGGGAAGCGTCAGAGTATTTGTGATTACTGCTTTTCTTCTATTTTCTACTGCAACATTCTGCTAAGTAGTTTATTTCAGCAAGAGTAGAGTAGTTGCTTCATTTCCATTCTGCAATTTCATTTCCGCAAAAGTAGATTAGACATTTCCTACTTCCACTTCAATTCTTCAATTTCCATTCTACAAGCGTAGCTTAGCATTTCAATTATGCAATCATAGATTAGCATTTCAATTCTGCAAGCGTAGATTAGCATCTCAATTCTGCAATTTCATTTCAACAACATAGATTAGACATTTCCCTCTTTCATTTCAATTCTGCAATTTTTATTTCAGCAAGGTTTATTGTAGTTAGTTACAATTTGTTGTTCAGTCAATTTCAGTTTTGCATGTACAAGCAGAAAAAGAACCAAAAAAAATCCTAAAAAAAAGAGATTCTCTTTCATGCCTCTTAGGAATAGAGACAATTCAAGAAAATTCCTACCCAACACCCCCAAGACATCACTAAGTCACCCTTGTCTCTTATTTGGTGTCAGTGATCTAGAAGAACATATAGGTGAACCTCCAGAGATATACGAAGATCCTATAACAGAAGAAGAGCAAGAAAACATTCCTCTGGAGACCATGGCTGAACATAGAAATGGTATAGGAAATGAGGAGAGAATAGAAGGCACCTTTCCCATTCAAGAGACTAATGGGGACACAAAGATGAAAAACATAAGTCCCTTAGCCTTACCTCACTTCCATGGATTAACCACTGAAGACCCCGATACCTTCTTATTTGAGTTTTTTTTCCATTGTCGAACCTATGACTATGCAGAAGACGAGCAAAAGTTGAAGCTCCTTCCCTCTACCCTCAAGGATGCAGCACTCCGTTGGTACATGGGGTTACCTGGAAACAGTATCACAACTTGGGCTTAGATGCAGTAAGCCTTTAACAACAAATACCAAGATTACTATAGGTCAAAGGAAACAAAGGGAGAAATCTTTCGGATGACCATGTGAAGTGATGAATCTTTAGAAGACTATGAAGAAAGGTTCCAACTCAGTTATAAAAGGACCAGGTGCGCACTTGACCATGAATCTTTGAAGTTGGTTCTGCTCCAAGGAGTCCCTGAAGACCTTCTAGATACTCTTCATTTGCTAGCTAGGGGAGACATCTACTAGCTACCTTATGATGACATAAAGACTGTGTTTAGAAACCATTCTAGGGTAGCCAGAAAAAGAGGTAGGGGAAGTCAACTTGTAGCCAGTGCCCCCTTATCCAAAAACAGGTTTGCAAATTAGATGGAAGACCTCAAAAGTGAGATGAGACAAACCATTTCCATGCAAATGGATACCTTCCAAATCCAACAGAAGCAAGAGGAAGATGAGAGGGCTTTGGCCATCTTTTGTCCCAGATGCACTAGAAAGCATCCTAGGAACGAGTGTCCATTGCACTCTGTAGAGGTGTGTTTTGTTTGTGAGGTAGACCACCCTACAAATTAGTGCCCATCCTTACCCAGATTTAAAGCTATGTACCAAGGGGCTGAAGGAGCCACTGAACCACTCTACTTCATGAACTAAGGGAGGCCACATGGACCCAGACCTTACCAGCAGGGAATGCAAGGGACATCCCAAACTTATTACAACCCCAATCAATCCACTCACATACCTTCTTAGGGTCCCCCTGCTCATCCTTCTTGGTCCACACCCCCTCCTTGGTCATATCTATCTCAATACCATACTCAAGATGCTGCTCATTCGTTTCATTCTCATGTTCAGCCACAACCTCAGTGGAATGCACCTCATCAGGGGTGGAGGCCCCAATACAACTCTCCTCCCACTCTTTTGCCTCCACCACCTACTCAACCACAACCATTACCTCCTACTCCTCCAAGGCAACCCTAAATCCCTGCTCAATCGAACCTGAACCCCAATAACAGATAGGGCCAGCAGGTATATATTGGAGAGACATCATGCCCTACTTATGCTGTGGAGATTTAAGAGATCAACCTACGATCTAGGAAGGTCTTCCCAAATAGCCAACCTCCTCCTAAGGAGGATGAAGAAGAGAAATAGGAAAGTGAACCGAAAGTCATCCCACCCTTTCCTGAGAGACTAACTGGAACCACACAACCAACCCCAGAAGAAACTCAACTTCTGGGAGAACTAAAATAGTTATGTGTAAAAATACCCCTTCTCCAAGCCGTAAAGGATGTGCCCATATACAACAAGATGATCAAGGAGAAGTGTTTTAGACACCTAGGCAGGTGAAAGAGAGATGCCCCAACTATCAATGTCGTAGGACAACTGTCTGATCTGATGTTGGGACAGGTAATCTGTCCAAAATATCTGGACCTTGGGAGTCCAGTAGTCGATGTCCACATCAATGGAACCATAATCCCCCATACCTTGATTAATCTAGGGGTTGCCATTAATGTGATGACTAGGGACACTATGCTCAAGCTCAACCTTTAGGGTTCCCTAAGAAAGACCTCGATAGTACTGTAGTTAGCAGACCACTCCACCGTGACCCCTGAGGAGATTGTGGAAGATGTCATGGTCTCTATTGATTCCTGGGAGTACCCCACTAATTTCTTGGTTCTCCAACCAAAGGCAAAGCTCACTGGGTATCCTCTCATCCTGGGAAGACCTTGGTTGGCTACTATAGATGCCTACATCAGTTGCCGATCTGGGAACATGACAATCAAGAATGGGCATATTTCCAAGCAGCTAGTCCTCTACCCTCCTGCCCAACCTCTACTAGAATATGATTTACCCCTCTGGTTGGAGGAGGAAGATGAGGGTGAAGTCTACTTCGCACTAGTGTGTACAGTAGAAACTACCATAGGGGGTCCACAAACTAAGGATGATCTTATTGAATATTTGATTCAAAATTTGCCCCCCAGTGAGTTTCGATTAGAAGAGTTGGTGGAAGAAACCCAAGCCAATGCATCATTTGATCTCTGTGTGGCTAATCCAACCCCTCTCCAAGTTAAGAATGTGGAATTTGGCCCAGAAAGAACCTTGAGATCAACTCAGCCCTATCCACCTCTCAGGAGAAAGAGCTGTGTAGCTTATTGAAGAATCACTTGGTTTCTTTTGCTTGGAACTATAAGGAGATGAAGGGAGTCCACCCTTCTGTCTGTACTCATCACATTTACATCAAGGAAGATTGTAAGCCAATTAGGCAGCCTCAAAGGAGGATGAATCCAGCCCTCAAGGACATTATCAAAGAAGAACTACAAAAATTGTTGGATGTAGGATTCATTTACCCCATCTTTGACAGCGAATGGGTTTCTCCTTTGGTGCTAGTGCCAAAGAAAAACCACAAGTGGAGAATCTATGTAGATTACTGGAAACTGAACAAAGCCACCAAGAAGGACCATTTCCCTTTGCCTTTCATAGATCAAGTGTTAGATGGCATGGCAGGGAAAAAGTTCTTCTCTTTCTTAGATGGGTTTTACGGGTACAACCAGATCCAAATCAGCCCAGAAGACCAAGATAAGACCACTTTCACTTGTCCATGGGGTACCTTTGCCTACCAAGTCCTTCCCTTTGGGTTGTGCAATGCTCCTACCACTTTCCAGAGAGCAGTGCTGAGCATATTTGCTGATCTGGTTCATGATTCAGTGGAAATCTATATGGATGACTTTACCCCTTATGGTTCCAACTTCCAAGAAGCATTGAATAACCTGGAAAACGTTTTACCCAAGTGTATTGAAATGAACCTATCCCTCAATCTTAAAAAATGTGAATTCCTAATGACTAAAGGGACCATGCTAGGACATACAATTTCTCAGCAAGGATTACAGGTGGATCCCAACAAGATTGCTATCATCCAAAGGGTCCCACCTCCTCAAAAGGTAAGAGATGTTTAGAGTTTTCTAGGCTTAACAGGGTATTATAGAAGATTCATCAAGGATTTTAGCAAGCTAGTCTCTCCATTGTTTGCCCTTTTGGGGAAAGATATTGAGTTTATATGGACTGACAACTACGAAGAGGCTCCGGATGCGTAGAAAGGTAAGCTGGTAACTGCCCCAATCTTGAGAGATCCAAACTAGGCCCTACCTTTCCACATTCACATAGATGCCTTGAACAAAGCTATAGGAGCAGCCCTAGGAAAAGTTAAAGAGAAGCTACCATATGCCATATACTTCGTCAGTAAAAACTTGTCCAAGGCATAATTAAACTACACGATAATAAAAAAAGAGCTCCTAGCTGTAGTCCATTCCCTAAACAAGTTCAGACACTACATCACTGGTTATAAAACGTTCATACACACTGACCATGCTGCAAATAAGTATTTGATGAATAAACCAGATGCAAATGCTCGTATCATTAGATGGTTACTTTTGTTGCAGCGATTCGATTTGACTATTGTTGATAAGCATGGAAAGGAAAATGTTGTTGCTGATTTTCTGTCTAGACTAGATCTACCTGCAGGTGAAGAAGGAATGGTGGATGATCAAATGCCAGATGAAAACTTATTTGCTATTTCAGTACTCTCTCCATGGTTTTCTGATATAGCAAATTACTTGGTTTCAGCATAGTTTCTGCCACACCTATCCTCAAAGGAGAAGAGCAAGATCATGAGGAAAAGCCCCCCATTCACTTGGATTGGGGGCAACCTATTCAAACTTGGCCTAGATCAGATTTTGAGGCAATGTGTCAGGGAGGAGGAAGTCTTTGACATCCTCTTAACCTGTCATGATGGACCTTGTGGGGGCCACTTTACAGCAAAGATGACCGCTTTCAAGATTTTGCAGGCAAGGTACTATTGGCCCACTCTTCATCAAGATGTTAGGAGATACATCAGCCAATGTGATCGATGTCAAAGGATGGGGAAACCGACTCCAAGGGATGAGATGCCCTTGCAACCTCAAGTGACTTTCGAGCCATTTGAGAAGTGGGGTATGAACTTTGTTTCTCCTATCAACCCTCCTTCAAAACAGAAGTCTTACATCATTGTGTGGATGGACTACCTGACAAAGTGGGCAAAAACAAAGGCGATCAAAGCAGTAACAGAGGAAAAAGTAGCTGAATTCTTAAGGGAAAATATCTTCTACAAGTTTGGCTACCCAAGAGAGCTAGTTACAGATCAAGGGAGTTAGTTTACCTCCAATTTAGTTGAATACCTGCTCACAAACCACAAGATTAAGCACAAAACTTCCACCCCTTATCACCTCCAAGCAAATGGGCAGGTGGAAGTCACTAATAGAGCTTTGGAAGAGATTTTGACTAAGGTGGTGAGCAGCAGCAGAAAATATTGGGCAGACTGATTGGTTGAGGACACTTGGGCCTATAACACTACTTGGAAAACTACTACAGGTTTCACACCCTATGAGCTGGTCTATGGGAAGAAGGCTTCCTTGTATATAGAATTTGAATATAACACATTAAGGCTAGCAACTCAACTGGACCTACACCTCAGCCATGCATAAAAAGAAAGATTGCTTTAGCTAAATGGATTAGATGAATAGAGAATGCAGACCCTAGTCCACTCAGAGGTATTCCAACTTCAAATAAAAAAATGGCATGACAAACACCTCAGAGAGAAACAATTTCAGCCAAGAGATTGGGCACTTCTATATGACTCAAGGTACAAGGATTTCATGGGCAAGCTGAGAACCAGATGGTTGGGACCATATACAGTGGAAAAATGCAATGACAATGGTTCAATCCTTATCGGGATCATTGATGAAGAAGCCATCCCCATGCTCGTTAATGGGCATCAATTGAAAATCTATAGGAAGCCCCTTTCTAAGAAGGAGTTCATTGAACCTCTAGGTAAATCAGTGCTGGTAGTGGAGCAGGTCCTTGTCTTCACTCCACTCACACCTTGAGCAAAAAAAAAAAAAAGAGAGAAAAAAGAAGAAAAAAATAAAAAAGAAAATGAAATAAAAGATCCCTGGGTGAAAACCTCTTGGAGGTTCCCAAGGCAGGCAGCGAGGGTGAAAACCTCCTTGAGGCACCCCAGTTGTCTCAAAAAAAAAATAAAAAATAAACCTAATTTCTTTTGAATAAATTGCAGGTTGTAGGAAGGTCATTGCAGGTTTCGGAAGGATCGTGCAAGACAAAGACAAAGGACATGACCAAGCTACATGCATCCTTCACATTCCTCCATCACCATTACCCTTTCCCAAGTTTTGGTCTCTTTTGGTCTGAAATTTCGCATCCTACAGGAAACTGTGTATCTTCTACAAGAAGATCCTGTATAAGCTACAGAAAGGCCAAAATCAATATTAGAGGAGGATCCGAAGGTTGGAAATAAGTTTATGAGGCTTGCGGACCTCCCTGCCTCCATCCATCACCCTATATCACCTTCCCATCTCTGTACACCTTCATTGCACTCGTTTTCCTGTCCATGCACAGTCACACACATAAATTTTGTTTCCTTCATGCTAAAAAAGAAACAAATTTTTTTATGACAAATCAAAGTAGCAGCCTTTTCACTCACCCTACCTAATACCTTCCATCTGTGATTCCTTGTTAGCCGAGTCCCTCGTCAGCATTTGTAGCCCTACTCCGATATTAGCTTGAATTTCAGAAGGAGAAGCAGCTATAGGAAATCCTATAGGATTCCTGTAGCAGCTGACCCCCCTAAAAAGCATACTCCATAGACAGGGTCAACAAAGTAAGGCATATGAACATGCAAGGAGCTCTGTTTGAACATGAGAACATCAGCAAAAGCATGAGGCTGAGCATGCAGGGAGCAAGTAGCCACAACAGTGAAGAAATGGGTTCCAAAATCTGAAATATGCATAACATGGCTGCGATTCAGCAGGTAAGTGTCTAACCCTATTTCTCAATTACATGAATCGTATTTCAACGTTGCATGACTATGGGAATGGTTACGATTGAATGGAATCAGTGGCCAGTTAACTGGCCACCCTCGTTCAGTTACACATCCTCGTGGAATTCAAACAAGCCCCGTCAAATTCAAAATTGCTGATCAGATACGCAACCAACATGTGTGGTATGTCCATTCAGGAGAAAACAGTCGAGACTGGTAGTGGTGGCGGCGAATACCGGGAGTAAGGGAGGTGATGGCGATCAGTCGGCATGCAGAAACATTATGACTGTGACATAGGACTAGCGGTCCGAATGGGGATAACGTACCCATCCGGCCACCTCATCGCCTCACCACGAATCATGCCAGCAGTTAAAAGACAGCTCAGTTCAAGCGTTCGCCACCCTTTTTTCACTTTGCATTCATGACATTCTTTACTGGAGCACGCACTGCCCACTTCTAGAGCATCTAACCAGTCGTCCTCCACCAGTTCCCTTCCAGTTTTTCTAAAACCCTCCCACCTATCAGGCTCTACAGGAGCGGTATTTCATTCTATAGGAGTCGAGAGATTTCTATAGGAAGGTTTCTACGGGAAAGGCAGGGAACAGCTCTGTAGAAGGAAAACCTGGAATTTTCGTCGAAATTCAAGCTCAAAACAAGGTAGGCTTAGGAAAACCTCTCTGCATATGACCTGTTTGAGTAAGGTGGTGGATTAAAAACACAGAATTAGATTGAAAAAAGGAAAACGAAGTTTGAAAGTCTATCTACATATTTTCCTGAGTTCTACATAGTTTCCTATTTTCCTCTCTGTATTCGAAGTTCGTCTTCTTCTTTTTCATGTTTTGCTAAAAGGGAAACATTTGCAACATTAGCAGCCAGCCCGTGTGTGTGAAAAGAAGGAACGAATTTGCATATCTATCTACTTGCTAAAAAAAAAACATGTGTCCTCATCCTCTATTTTGTAAAAAAATATTTTCTTTTCAAAAACAGAAAGTCGAATTTGGGAAATAACAGTTTAAAAATAGGGGAATTATTGCAATTTGATGTTGTAAGGAGAAGCACACAAGGAATTCCTTCTTTGATCTCAGAAAAAGACAGAATTTAGCTATACTCTGTTTCAGTGTTGACTGTTTTTTCCACCTGAGCATTTTTTTTCTTCTTCTGGTTAAAACGCAAAAAAAGAAGCACTCAACACCGTGCCAGGAGGATTTATGAGGAAGAAGCCCTTGGACTCCAACCAATTACATGAGCACCCTGAGGTGGTGGCCCTTTTCACTAGGGAAAATTGGATGATCTTCTTCGATAGAATAGATGGATATGATGATGAGGTAACCGAAGAATTTCTGATGGCCCTACAACCCCATTCAAAAACTCATGCCACAATCATCATTAGAGGTCTGTCCTTAGAGCTCACCCCTGATTTTATTGGTTGAATTACAGGCCTCCCTCCTGGGCTCCCCAGGAGTAAGAAGGAAAACTCATTGGGGCAGGTGGCCAAGAAGACATTTTTTTAACCTGGGAAAGATCTTGTAGAGGATAAAAATGGGGTCAGGAGGACAAGCTTGCCTCCTCTATGGAATGAAGTTAGTTACCAAATAATGAAGTATATCACTTGTGAGGGGAGGTTCAGCATTGTGTATGGTTATCACTTCAGGTTACTACATGAATTGAGGTATGGGATAGATCTGCCTCCAGTTACAAAGTCGAGTCTCCCATATTTCCTCCTCTAGAATCTAATAGAATGCAATACCAAGCTAAATGCAGGAATCCCAGACCAGTTGGCCCACCATGGGCTCATCAAACTATTGGTAGAATATGCCTTACATACCTATACCATTCCCATAGCTTGGGACATTTACAGAAATATGTCCAGAGATGATGATATCAAAACTTTGGTTGAGGATATCAGCCCATCTGGCAGTAAGGAAGAGGAGGAGGAAATTGAGGAATAAGGACATGAAGAGACACCACATATGCAGATAGTGGAAGAGCAGGAAACAGAGGAGGAACAGGAAATAGAAGAGAAACTTGAAAAACCCACAGCAAAAAAGAAGACCACCTCAAAGATAGAGAAAAGGAAAAGAACAAGAAGTGAGAAGAAAAAGCCTAAGAAATTCCAAAAGAGGACTACCACAAGAAAGACAGGAACCCAGAAAGAAAAAGAGAAGTCATTGTTAGAAACGGCAGAAACACAAACAGAAACAGCAAGCACGGAAAAGACAGCAGAAGATGAAGGGGAGCAACAGGAAGAAACATCCCCTGAGACATTGGCAAAAGAAGCAGTATTTGTGCTGGTTGCACTAAGCACCCCAACCAAACAAAAAGGAAAAAGAAAAAGGGAAACTTCAATGTATTTTAAAGCCAGAAAGAGCACCCGGATAAAGGTGGGCAAGCCCCAACCTCCACTAAAGGAACCTATCATAATCATTGATGCACCTACTGAACAAAAGGAGGAATCCCCCTCCAAAATATCTATCACTTATGAAAGAGGAAGTCCCAAGACTTCCACCTCGAAGGAGAAAATCAGACTGATGGACACCAAAACAGTTCTACAGGAAGCTGAGACTTCTCTACAGGAAATGTTGTCCAAGTTAAAGGAGACTCAAAAATTGGAAGAGGAGGCAGCAAAACAATCACAAGAAGAAGACAAGACTAAGGAGATACCTGAACCAATCCCCCAGCCTAGTTTGGGCTCATATTACAACTTGTTAGAAAGTGGGAAGATCATCCTATAAAAGTTTGTTGTACAAATTTTCTTTGCATTGGAATAGGAACAGGTTAGGACTCACACTTGGAGGAGAATTGCTAAATCCAAGGGAGTTGCAGACATAGGCCACCTGGAAGAATAGCTGAAAGAATTGAGAAAAGAGTTGGCAATAGTGAGAAACACTGAAAGCAGTAAAAGAGCACAGTTGTAGGAGGAAAATGCATTGCTGAAAAAGCGGTTACAACAACAGCAAGCTCAAAAGGTAGACATGACACAAATTTCTGAAGAACAGCAACTATAGGAAGGTCCCCTAGCAGGACATGAAATAGCATAGGAAAAACAGCCAAGGGAAGAGGCATAGCCTGATATGGAAATATTGATAAAGCAACAACATGAGAGGGAGTCTTAGGCAGTAGCTAAAATACTAATGTTGAAATAGCAGCTGCAGGAAAGAGAAGCCCAGATGGCCTGCATGGCCAGCTGGGCAATGGAAGCCTTGTAATGTAGACAATCAGCCAAATCTTATGCATTGTATCTTAAAGACCAATGGCTTCAGTTTCAAATCAAAACATTGGCCCAAAGGGGCACCATCCCTTTCCAACATTATGGTCAATTTATGCATCTGTGTGACACTAGTCCAGCTGGGGATAAGGCCAATTTAGCAGAGTTTTATTTACATAATATGGCACTCACTAATATGAACTTTTGGGACCCCAATGTTGCATTGGAAGATGTACAACTCATGGCTATGGCTTCCAGGATGAGCCATGAGGAAAAAAGGGCAGTGGAAGTTCAACAAATCATGGCCAAAGAAATGAATGAGCCCCTACTAATTAGGTCAGAACCAAAAGACCCCTCAGCCCTAGTATATGCTCATCAACACCTTGCCAACAACCCTCAAGTTCTCCCAGATTATGTCGAAAGGCAAGCGCAAGCCATCGTCCATTTTGAGGACATGGAAATATTATTTGGTGATGATTGTCTTCATGCTTGTATGAGGAGATGGAATACACTACCTTATAGCTTGAAATTCAGGGAGTATCTCTCCCCAACTAGAATGAGAGAGGCTTTGGCAAGAGTTCCCCTTAATAAAAAGTCAATGCAAAACCTGAAGGCCAACTGGATTGGCCTAAAGTTCAGCCCTCCACTACTCTTAGGTCTACTGGAAGGGGTCAAGGAAGAAGAAGAACACAAGCAATGGGAGGAAGTAGACAAAAAGGTAGGGTTTCATGGAAGAGAAGAGGACATCACCTCAGAAGCATGGGATGTCAGGGAAGCAGTTAAAGCCATCAAGGATGAAGAGCTGGATTAGTTTCTCAGAGGATGAGCAACCCATTCAGCATGGGGGTTGATGATGAGCCCCATAAATGGGTAACTTTATGGGCTCATTTTGCTTATTATTCTCATTTAATCCACCATTCTCCATAGTTTTTGCATGCTTTTGAATATATTTATGTTAATTGAGTGAATAGGGATAGTCATTTTACCACAAAGTCTAATACATGCTTATTACAAATTTTTGGACATTTTTGGACCAAGATCATGGATTTATGAAGCAGATTGGCAGCCAATTCGAAGAAACAAGCCTGAGGATTTATAGGATGGGTGTCTCCTGCACTAAATGACCCCTTCCTTGAGTTCTCCACCAAGAACTCAGAGTTCCACAACCCACCAAAGAAGATTTCAAGGGGCAGCTGAGCAGGTCTAGTGAAGTGGTTGTTATCTACAAGTTTTGGCAGCCGAGTTCCTAAGGTTTAAGAGGACTGTTGGGGTCCTCAACTTGTATAAATAAGAAGGCCTCAGACCTCAGTAGGTTAGCTATTGAACAGTTTATTTTCACACTTTCGTGCAGCTCTGCATTCAGCTCATTTTCGAGCTCTTTATGTAAACAATTTTGTGACATGACTATTATTTTTTGATCAATGAAGATGAATTCAGCCTTAAACCAGAACTGATATTTCTAAGGGGGTTGTAGCTCTTGGGGTTGGGCCCAACCTAAGTGCCCAATACCTCCTTCTTGTATTTATATATGTTTTTTCTTGCATTCATAGAATAATTTCTGTTATTTAGGTTAAATCTTGCTTTGTTACTTAGGTTGTTTTTGATGATTAAGATTGTTGTTTTTGCTTTAGGTTGACTCGATAGTTTGGTTACAGAAAAGATCCACAAAAAGGCTACCAAGCAGTCCTTGATCTCCTTTCTCCCTCCTTGGGACCATGAATTGAGACCAAGGCACTCTTGCTGCCATAAAAACATTGTTTTTGCTTTCCAATGCAATTTCTAGTGTTAGATTTCGAGTTGGAAAAGATGATACCAGTTATAATTTCATGCTTAGATCTGTTCTTGCTCAATTTCCATAGTTTTTTTACATAGCTTCCTATCCATCAAGTTCTGTTCAGCACTTTTCTGTTTTCTAGGTCAGAATTAGGTCAAAAATAAGTAAAACTTTGTTTTCATAGTTTTTGCTTGGGTTAGTTTTGAATGGAAGTGTACAGAGCACCTATAAGACACTCCAGCCTATCCTTCCTCCATCATACAATCTATTCTAGTCTCTTTCTCAAGATTTTCTTCACTCATTTGCCAGACTTTCCCAAACAACCCTAATTTCTACATTTTTGTGCAAAATCGCTTCCTTCATCTTTGAACAACTCCAACCATCTTCTTTCCTGAGCTTCATTTACAAGGTCCTAGAACCCTTAACATCTCTATTCATCCCTCATTTCCACTTTCCCACCGTTTTTCCTCCTTCAAACTTCAAAAATCACTTTCGGCCTGCTCCTGTAGAACTCACTGTAGATCCCCTGTAGACTTCCTATAGAAGTTCATGCGAGAAATTTTTCGAGATCTGATCGTGATGGAATTCTCCAGAAGGGTGCTAGGAACTCCTTAGGTCCTCTCCACACTTTCCCCATCATCTGCAACCGCCAAGCCCACCTCTTTCCGCCACCAAACATTTGCACAGTCAAATAAGTTAAAGCACAACCATAATAACTCTGCATAAAATTACTCAAAAATACAAAAAGATGGTTCTTCCACATTTTCCTTTAGAAATAGCTTAAGTACATGCATTTCATATTGACAGTAGTCCATGGCATCCATTTCAGTAGTTTCCTCTCTTTTTTTTTGCAAAGGTAGGTTTAATGGGTAAAACTAGGGTTTGCTAGAGTTTGCGTTTCCTTTCAGCTTTCATCTTCTTTCTACAAGTAGAATAGCCCTTTTGAGATTAGCTTTCTTCCATCACGATTAAAAGCTTCTTTTGAGAACTCATAGAAGTTGGCTTGAGCTCCTAGCGAACTTGTGCCAGCTGATCAAGTGATAGCCTGCAATAAGAGCTAGTACTTGTGCATACAGCACCGTCACTTCCAAGTTTTTTACGAACTACCGGGTTGATCAAAGTAAAGAAGGGAGTCCCAGGAGTTGTAGCATCATTGCTGTAATACTGGAGCCCACCACTCTCAATTCCCTGTCATCAACCACACCTCCAATCTTCTTCACTTATTAAGCCAACCCAACTATAGCGATCTTGGAATGCTTCTTTCCCTGCTCTTTGATCACAGAAACAAGATTTTGGAGAATGACAATTAGACTCTCTTCTCTTGAGGTCCGATAGACCACATTGGTTTTAGTTGACGTTAATCATCATCATCATCATCATCAATAAAACAATTAATATAAAATATAAAAATATAAATTAATGATTTAATTTTACTAGATCATTATAACAAATTATTTTCATGGTCCATTATAAATAATTAATATAAAATATAACTAATTATTATTATTAATAAGTGCATATTTGTATATGAGAGATAAATTAAAACACTTAATATTAATTAGTAAATATTATATGAAGTATCAATCTCAATTTATAAGTGAAATTCAAAAAATTATAAATAAATAAATCGATAATTAAACGCTATAATTTATAAATAGATTAATAATTAAAGGTTGTGACATTTTTTAATCAAGATTGTGAATTAAATTCATATAGTCTAAGTAATAGATGAAATGGTTCTATTAGAAACTTCCTCTCTCTTTTTTTTGTCAATTTTATTCAAAATCCAGTACAAATTTTTAAAATTTGTGTGTTTAATTTGCAAAGATGAAGTACCTCATAAGTTTTTCAAGGTGCAAAATACATTTATGCATTCAAAAGTGTGTTTTTAAACAACAAGAAGTAAAAAATATGTTAGATATTGTATTGTGAGATTCCAACCAAAAAGCTATATAGTATATGCTAAGTGGAATCAAATTTAGGATATAATTAATGTTGATTAACAATTAAAAATTAATAATTTAAAAAAG
>APFE031109539.1:4049-76651 GCA_000404065.3 Pinus taeda | reverse complement strand
TTTACATACAAACATGAAGGAAATATTTAATATAATAATATAATTAATTTACTTATATTATAGAATTCTTATCATTTATTCCTTGTAAATGATATTTTTATCATCTATTTATTATCATTTAAACTAATTTAGATTCATCTTAACTTTGAATTTATCAAAAGTAAGAGATAATAATTTTATAGAATGCAAATTTATTTTTAACTTGAGAAAAAGTTTCTCAAGAAATTTAATCCCACTAAAAAAAATTTAATCCATCTCCTCCCAATCCATGTAAGTCCATGGGGTTAGACGTCACTTTACATTGCATGGAAAACTTGGGTAGAAGCAGGCATCTTAGAGAGGGAGAGTTCGTATATGTAGGATCAACCCACCAATTCCACAAACTATTTGGAACTGGGGAGTTTGAAGGTCCATAGATAGAAGTAGCCCTAGTTCCAAATTTCACACTACCCTCACCCCTAGTCACCATTTCCTGCAAAATTACTGCAAATATGCATCAACAATTGCCTCTAAAAACCTACTTCCCGTGAAAACCAAACACATGATGCTCAATAATACTTTCTTCGAAATCATGCCAGTAATTGATCCCAACCAATCTACCAAAGTTATCACAAAATCATTCCCCAACTTATCCAATTCATCAACACAAACAACACCATTAGATTTATTTCATACTTCATAGTTGAATTATATGAAGAGACACAAGGCATGCCTGTGCAGTTTCGTTGATGGTTGTGAACCTGCCAACATTATGGGGATCTCCTCAGTAAGAAGTCCCAACTAGACCTCAGACTGTTTGGAGTAGGAGTCCCAATAGTGGGTGGTAATGCAGTGCCTTCACTACGGTAGCGCGTAGAGATAAGTATGATAATTTTGGGTGGAAGAAAGTGTGTGACCTTGCAGCGAGTCAAGTGAGATGCATGGGGGTTCTAACACATGAAGGGGAAAAGGAAGTGTGCCCCTTAGAAGCCTATAATAATATGCATCTTGAAAGGAACACACAAGCGGAATGACATCACAAGCTAGAATGCGGAATTGTCCACAAACCAAAGTGACAGGTTAATCCAATAACACACATTCAACAAGATTCATACAATTGCATACAAAGTAGTTCATAATAAAATGCATAATTTAAACAACATACATTGCTAAAGAAACCAAAATAGTCCAAATACAATAACAACATATGCATCAAAGCATGTTGGCTATGTTATTATTATTATAAGTGAAAGTTTCATCCATACATACACCATTGACAACCACTAGCCCCAATAGTGGAACATTACAGTCAGGAACACCTTCTCCACCAAAGAATCACACTCACTCTACGTTGTCGAGAAGCCAAGGCTCATCACAATACTCCCAAGCCTTTTTTAAGCCTAAACCTAGCCAAAATCTTGTTATATGAGTTATGTGGTTCTATTTATAACAAAGAGTGGGGTAACCCTTAACATTCCCCCTTTTGACTCTTCAACTTCTTTACAAATAGCTCATTACATTACATAGTGATTGTTCATATTCCACTAATGATACTTGGAATTTCACTTACAGCATATTTACAAATAATATACAATTTCCACATGTACCCTTGTGGGAGAAAATAAGCTAGAGACAGCCTATGTTTGGGGAAATACCAATTCAGAAACCTCCACTTGATTCTTCTCGTTCATGTACTGATGCCAAACTTGGTACTGTGTGATGATGTCCCCAAAGAACTTGATGGTGTCTTTTTGATAGCGGATTCTTGCCTCCATAGCTTCTGGGTATATGGTCTTGGAACCTTTGTTCAACTCATCTTGAAGCATGTGAAACATTGTATTGACCATAACAGGATCACCAATGTACTTCTACATGTTTTGTGTGATCAGCTCCAAGTCATCACTGGTGGCCTCTCGCCTTAGTTTCTCCATGTACTTGTTGATCTCTAGTCAGACTTGGTTCTTGTGGTTAGCTTCGGTGAGGGAACCGATTGACGGGATCTTATGCATTCTTACCATGACATCCAAACTCTTATACAACCGTGCATATGAAGCCTATATGTTGTTGACGAGTGGGGTGAGATGCTTATAGTTCTAGATCAACATCTAGATCTTTTCTTTGTCTAGCTCTACCTTGGCATCATCATCTTTGGAAAGTAAAGAGGGACCCCTTTGTACCGCATTGTCCACTCTTGCACATGGGCAATGTCAGCATGTATGTCCTTGAGAGTTTGGCCAAACCTCTTGCTCTGCTATTGAAAGCCATGCAAATGGACAACCACCTTATGCATGGTGACAAATCTGTCATGAATCTTTCACATGGTAGTCTTAAGTGTTGATACTTCAACAAGTATCGTTTTCCTCATCTCTAAGATTACAAAACCTGCACTCTACTCTATGGATTGTTCTGCCTCTTTCCTAGATGCCTGTAAGTTCTTTTCCATTTGTTCATTCTCAACTAATAGGAACTTAACATTTGAGCTTGTGGCTCTTTCATAATCCAAAGTGGAATTGACCATGGAAACTGGATGCTTTCTAACATTTAGTACTATCACCCTTTCCTTCGTGAACGTAGGTGACAAGTGATCATCTAGAGAATGCTTTCTTCATGCCTGTACAATCTTCTTATGCAACTCATCAAATGGCATATTGTACACATCCATCACCAAATCATCATAAAGGAGACCAACCTCTCGTTGCTCACTCGAGACTAGTTTTGACACTAGAGGTGGTGGAGACTTATAGGAAACCTCAGGTGCTCTTAGCATGAGGTCAGTGTCCTGGTCCTGTGGCTCCTACCCCAAATCCATGTCTGTTACTTCAATCAGTTGCTTAATCTATTGAGCAAGCTCTCGATCCTACATCTTATCATCCTCTTCTTTAGTTGCTGATGTTCTAAATCCTCAACCTGTATGGGCACTGTTTGTTTTGTCATCGTGCCTTGCCTTTCTTCTTCTTCCTATTTCTACTTCTCTTCCCTCTCTTTCCTTATTACCTCTTTCTCTTGCTTCAACTTCTTCTCTATTTCTTGCAACTTTCATGCTACTTCCTCCAGCCTCTACTTTTCTTTCTTCCTTCACTCTACTCTCTTTAGCCACTACTCCCTCTTTGCCTCTGCTACCAAAGATTACTTCTCAGTGATGGGATTTGCTTCCATCTTGTAGCTTTGCTCAGCCTCTGGGTTCTCAAAAATCTTCCTCTTACCCTTGTCTTGTGTTGGTTTGCTTCTTATTGTTGTTTCTTCCTGCACTACTACTGCTAGCAGAGCATCTTTCCATGTTGTGGCTATACTAACTGACTTGTGGAGCTTGGAGTCATTGTAACAATGTCTCCAAGTGTCCTCCTCATGCCAGTAGAATTTCCCATGGATCTGTAGGTAGTACACCTTCGCAGAGTGGTTCTTGCATATTTCGTGGGGATCATACATATTTAAGTCTTTGGTACTGAACTCGTATTTCACTATTTCCTTAGCTTTGGCATCTACATCCTTCAAGCTCTTAATCTCGTGCAATCCAATCCACAAAGGAAGGATTTCACCCACAACTCTTGGGCTACATCTCTGCGAGCTCTTGTTAATTTTAATTAGCTCTCTGGGATTATGGCAACAATCCTTTTACAAGCTCTCTAGCTCAACTCCATGGTTTAACACAGAAACAATAGGCTTAGAATTCCATTCTATCCCCAGCTCTAAAGCTCTCAGCCTTCCTACTCTGGTTTTGGCTCTTAGGCTCTCGCATTGGCTTTTAGGCCCTCAGCTCTTTTACTCCTCGGGCTCTTTGGGATTCAATACCGTTTGTGAGCTCCCTGTCTCAGCGCTACCCCCTTATGTCTCTCAATCAGGCTCTCAGACTCAGAACTGCCTGCTTATGCTCCTTAATCATGCCCTCAGACTCAACCAACCTCAACAACTGCAACAACCTTCTATTCATGGATTTTTAAGCCAAATCGGCACTGCCTCTCTATCTCCCCTCTCGGGCTCTCGATCTTCAAGCCATTGTCCTCTCATTTTCCTCCTCTGAGTATTAGCAATCATTGCTAAATGCTTCATAGGATGGATTCCACCTACCTGATTATGGACGGGGCAATAGACACTTAAAATTCCTCTTAGCAGTCATTTTCTATTTACATAGAGAAATGTTGCCAAACACAGGAAAATCCACAGAACGCTGTTCATGCTAGACTTGAAATATTCATAATTGCACCCTAACTCCCATTGGGTCCACCTTCCATCACATATCGCAATCGTAATTGGCTCATTCCATGGTTCCCCTTTGTATTTGGAAACCACGTTAAAACATTAAAAATACGTTAAAATGGCCTTCATGTGAACTTGAAATATTATGAAATTTCATTTCAAAACCATTTCGGGTCTGGTTCTCATCGCATCACACTTACCTTTTGTATTTCATTTAAAAATGAAATATGCGAAAATACACAGAAATTCGTCGTTTGATGGATCTCAAATCTTTTTAAATTGCATTTATAATCCTTGTCGGGTCTGGTTATCGCATCGCATATCACAATAGCCCTTTGGCTTCCCCTTTGGTATTGCCAACACCGATCCACTGATATAGATGATCGCAACCGGGCTATTGCACACGTACATATAATATGGTTGCTCCATTGTTCGTCGATGGCGATCTGCCGATTTCGACGATCGCTCCATCGCATCGCCCCCGTCCATCACACCATGCCTCTACTCCGACCCGTCGATCACCGCCGATGCGATATGCCGATTGGATCTGGACCGTTAATCGGCCAGATCTGACAACCCCTGTGCATTCATTGTTAAAGCCTCTGATTGCCTTGTTTTTAAGGTTTTCTTCAAGCTTTTAAGGCCCGATAATGTAATCCGCCAATGCAATATTCCTCTTTGATCAATCAAACAAGGCCACATGGCCCAATCCCAGCCTGCCACATGTCAGTTATGGATTAGCCCATGAGCCTATACTAAAATCAAAATTTTCAATATAGCTCAAAATTTAATGAAATTGCCTCCTTTTCTAAGGACATTGGGCAATTTTCATTTTACAATAACTCCTTCATTCAGGGTCTGTTTTCACCCATTCAACTTGCGTTGGATTCAGAACGAGGAGATCCATGCAATGAGACTATTTTTAGGAGCAGCCTGTGATTTCATTTTCCTCTTATTTACAAAGGATTTGTGCCATTTGGCACCTTTTACGTCTTGCATGAAGTCTTTTAGACTTAGAGGTTTATCCAGGATCCAGTTTTGGATCAAGTCACATGGAATTTGAACTGAAGAGCCAACAGATCCAACAATTTGAATGGAATTACATCACTCACCAACTGGTCCAACATAACCACCCAATTTTCAGGAAAGGTCTTCATGCTCTCTTGACCAAATAATCGGCATGCAAAGATGAACAAGAACTGGTAAGCCTTCTTGAGAGACTTTGTCTTGTAAACATGATTGGGTGTCGTTCTGAACTTTGATGACTCTTTCACCCAACGCTTTACAATATCCCTAGTGTTCACAAAGTTGTGGGTGGCTTAGAAAAGTGAGTCCATGCGGTTCACCGACTGAGGTAAATGATACCTTTGACGATAGTTATTCGTCCTGAAGGTGGCAAGTTGTATCCCATTGGAACTATTCAATGTCATAGCCTTTGGATCTATGTGTGAGACAATCTAGTGGATGATGTCTTCACATGGGAAGGCGTGGTACCTCAACAAATGTGAAGTACATCTGCTTTACAAAACTTTCATTTGTACCTGTTTGACAAGCTGCCAACAACAATTGTTAACAACAACAGGCATATAAACAACAACTGGATGGACGAAACTCCTGCTTCAACAAAAGAAATAGATTTTCACATCTTGTGAACACCTCCATGTCTTACATCTACATACAAATGATGGACTAGATAACAAGCCCACAAAACACGCCTTTAAAGAAAATGACCCTTCAAATCAAGCATGTAGAGAAATACCATTAGGATTCTTTTTCAAAAGATGAAAACATTTCATCCTTATCTCCATTTGGAGACCAAGTTAACTTTTCCCAAATTGACAATACATGCATGTTTACAACAAAGCAATCATCCCTTCAAGTTAATCACACACACATGTTCTGAAAACAAGGAAAACATCAACATCCCTGGTTCATGCACATCATCTCATGCATGTATTTCATCCTTCAACTTTCTCTTAAGCACATTGTACTCTCAAAGCTGAAATAAAATATAATGTTGCAGTAACAAAGTGAGCTTCCCACTCAATTTCTCCATTCACCTCCTTGGTAGAAACTTGCAACTTGCATTCAGTTACCATAGAAATGCAAATAGATGCATCATATCCATAGGCATGCAACCTTAATTGGGTAAGAACTATAACCATTTCTTACCAATCCATTTCAAAGGTCCTTCTTTTATCTTCACATCAGCATCAACATGTGAATCATTCTGAGACACATCATTTATGGAATCTTCACTTCCATTTCTACCATCTTCTCTTTCCATCTTCTCCTTCAGCTTTAGAGGAAGCATTGCTAGATTTAGAGTCCAACACCCTTTAGCAAGATGCCCTTGCTTATAGCAGTAAGTGCAACACATGTGCATCCTCTTGACAGCATGACTTGCTTTGTCCAATGGACCTTTGGCTACTTGCTTCTTTTCCTTCAAAAATTTTCCTCTATGTGGCCATTCTCTTCCAACATCTAGAAACATGACGGTTATCCAAACCACAAAAGGAACAACTTTTTTCCCATATCTATGTGGAAATTTACCATGCTTTACAAAATCAAGGGGGATATGGTTAGAACTAGATTTATACCTTTCTCTTTCACCTTTATTTCCTTCATGAGGAGGTGAAGTAAATGAAGGAGTGGCTCCCTTTGGAACACCATCAATCTCTTCAAGGCTATTAGAGTCTCCCCAATTCTCTAGTTCAAGTGTGTGCTTCTGAACACCTGTATCTTGCAACTGATATTGCAAGCCATTACATTCCTCTTGGATACAACCTTCACACTTTTGAGGTAGAGGACATGAAATAAAACTCCTTCTTGGGACTATTTCAATGGCTTTCATGGCAGCTTTGGAACTCTCTCCATAAGACTGTCCATAGCCAAGACCCAAATACTTAGGCCTTTCCTCAACCATGACTGGTTCAATGATACCTTGTGCATGCTTACCCAAGCCTTTTCCTTCATAGCCCATATTGGACATTAGCTTGGAACCTATGCCTCTAATATGTTTTTCAAAAGAACCAATACAAGTATTCTCAGAAGAATGTGAAGACAAACTAGAATGGATTACCTCTTCTTCAAGCTGATACCTAACTAAGGCTCCTTGGGCAACAAAGAGTTGTGACTCCAAATCATGCATCCTTTTTAGGTTCATATTTGCAATATGAAGTTGCCTCTCCATTTCCTACAATTTGTCAGCAAGCAACTGCTTCTCTTCCTTCATGGAATTTAGCTTCTTTCTAAGTCTGTTTCTCTTTCTTCCATCCTCATACATTTCTCTCACCATACCCATCATGGTGGATAATTCTTGCTTCATGTCTTCATCAAAGAGTCTTGTGAAGAGAGCAGAATTCGAGGACTCATTTGTAGAAGTTGTCATTATGCCAATGACTTCTTCTTTCTTCTTGTCCTTCCTGGACTAAGCTATCAATAGATTTCTCTTCGCCTCTACAAACTTAAACAATATTCAGTCTGCAAAAAAAGCATACAATCAACCTTTGACTATTTAATCACCTTTCAGACAAGCAATATTTGCTCTGTCAATCAAGCATTCTGATATAACCTTCTTGGAAGGCGTGGTTAATCAAACATAAGATCTGATACCACCTGATCTGAAAATGGGGCACTTAGGCTCCTTTTACCTCTTACAAGGACCTCTTCCACTTCCAAATCTTGAATATTCCCAAGTCTTTAATGATTAACCAATGCAGAATTAAGAAATGCTTGAAAATATGGGTGTATGCTTGTATTTGTTTTAACTGATTATGTGATGTAAATTAATGTGTTGAAACTAATATAAAATGCATATAATAGTAAATAAAGCAACAGAAATGCAATGATAAGGCAGACACATAAAAAACAATATTAATTTAGAGTTCTCCCAAAACTCTTGGGCTATGTCTTCGTGAGCTCTTGTCAATTTGACTTGGCTCTCTGGGATTACAGCAACAATCTTTTTACAAGCTCTCTAGCTCAACTCCATGGTTTAACATAGAAACAATGGGTTTAGAATGGAATTCTGTCCCTAGCTCTGAAACTCTCGGCCTTCCTGCTTTGGCTTTGGCTCTTAGGCTCTCGCACTGGCTTTTAGGCCCTCGAATATTTTACTCCTCAGGCTCTTTTGGATTCAATACCATTTGTGAGCTCCTTGTCTCAACGCTCCCTGCTTATGCCTCCCAATTAGGCTCTCAGACTCAACACTGCCTGTTTATGCTCCTTAATCATGCCCTCAAACTCAGCCAACCTCAACAAATGCAACAACCTTTTGTTCATGGATTTTTAAGCCAAATCGGCACTGCCTTTCTATCTCCCCTCTTGGGCTCTCTGTCTTCAAGCCGTTGTCCCCTCATTTTCCTCCTCTGAGCGTTAGCAATCATTGCTAAATGCTTCCTCGGATGGATGCCTCCTACCTGGTAACGGACAGGGAAATCAACACTTAAAATTCCTCTAAGCAGTCATTTTCTGTTTATATAAAGAAATGTTGCCAAACACGGGAAAATCTGTAGAACACTATTCACGTCGGACTTGAAATATTCATAATTGCACCCTAAACTCCCATCGGGTCCACCTTCCATCGCATATCGCAATCACAATTGGCTCGTTCCATGGTTCCCCTTTGTATTTGGCAACCACGTTAAAACGTTAAAAATACATTAAAATGGCCTTCATGCAGACTTGAAATATTATGAAATTTCATTTATGAACCCTTTCAGGTCTGGTTCTCATCACATCGTGCTTCCCCTTTGTATTTTGTTTAAAAACAAAATATGTGAAAATACATAGAAATCCGCCATTTGATGGATCTCAAATATTTTAAATCACGTTTATAATCCTTGTCAGTTCCAGCTATCGCATCACATATCACAATGGCCCTTTGGCTTCCCCTTTGGTATCCCCGACGACAATCCGCCGATATTGACGATCGTAGTTGGGGTATCGTGCATGTACATACAATATGGTCGCTCCATTGTTTGTTGATGGCCATCCACCAATTTCGGCAATCACTCCATCACAACGCCCCGGTCCATCGCGCCATGCCTTCACTTTGACCCGCCGATCACTGCCAATGCAATATGTCGATCATATCTGGATCATTGATCTGCCAGATCTGATGGTCGCTGTGCATTCATTATTAAAGCCTCTGATTGCCTTGTTTTTAAGGTTTTCTTCAAGTTTTTAAGGCTCGATAGTGTAATCAGCCGATGCGATATTTCCTCTTTGATCAATCAAACAATGCCACATGGCCCAATCCCAGCCTACCACATGTCAGCTGTGGATTGGCTTGTGAGCCTATACTAAAATCAGAATTTTCAGTATAGTTCAAAATTTAATGAAATTGTCTCCTTTTCTAAGACATTGGGCAATTTGCATTTTACAATAAATCCTTCATCCGAGGTCTATTTTCTCCCATTCAAGTTGCGTTGGATTCAGAATGAGGAGATCTCTGTGGTGAGACTATTTCTAGGAGCAGCTTGCAATTTTCATTTCCCTCTGATTTACAAAGGATTTGTGCCATTTGGCACCTTTTACCTCTTACATGAAGTCTTTTAGACTTAGAGGTTTATCCAGGATCCATTTTTGGATCAAGTCACATGGAATTTGAACTGAAGAGCCAACAGATCCAACCATTTGAATGGCATTCCATTACTCACTAGCTAGTCCAACATAACCACCCAATTTTCAGGAAAGGTCTTCATGCTCTCTTGACCAAATAATCGGCATGCAAAGATGAACAAGAACCGGTAAGCCTTCTTGAGAGACTTTGTCTTGTAAACATGATTGGGTGTCATTCTGAACTTTGACGACTCTTTCACCCAGTGCTTTACAATATCCCTAGTGTTCACAAAGTTGTGGGTGGCTTAGAAAAGTGAGTCCATGCAGTTCACTGGCTGAGGTAAATGATACCTTTGACGATAGTTATTCATCCTGAAGGTGGCAAGTTGTATCCCATTGGAACTATTCAATGTCATAGTCTTTGGATCTATGTGTGAGACAAGCTAGTGGATGATGTCTTCACATGGGAAGGCGGGGTACCTGCATGCAACCTTATGTAAGTTTGACCAGTGGATGTTGACGTAAACATGCCAATATTCTAAGTCTTCCTCAAAGTCCTCTGTAAAGATATCCTTGATTTCCTACCATGTTAACTCCATGCCCTTCTTAATGGAAAACTGAGTGTCTGCATAAACTGGAAACTTCATTGACTCCTGCTCAACTGCTTCCCTAATGCTACTCTCGACGATATCCTTTGATGTAGCTCTCTTGGAGGCAATGTTACCTATAACTTCTAGAGAGTTTCTCAACAACTATTGCACCTACAGACAGAGAGGACACTCATGGCATGGAAATGTTAGATTGAAATAAAGATCACTTCAAGAACATACCAAGAAGTAAATAGGGAAATTGTTGGAAGGGATTGCACAATCTTGGCTCATAGAGGTGACTCGCTGCTAGATGGAACTGTACACAGACTCAACGGTCAGTGGGGAGGTATTGTTTACTGGAACTGCCCAATGCACAGTTCAGTTTGGGCACAGGCCAGGAGAGACTGCACATTGCGTAGTCTTAGTGGCCAAGGCTCGGGGCTGGATCCTAGAACTGCATAGTCCGTAGTTGGAGCCAGGCTTGGGAAACCTCTATGCAATTCACGAAGCCAAGGTTGAGACTTTGAGATCCAGAAATGCACAGTGCATGCTTGGGAAAATGAGATCCGGGCCAAGGAAGCCCAAATATGCCTAAAGGGATTGAGAAATTGACATATCTAAAGGATAGTGCAATGTCTGGTGGAAATCTAATTGAATGATGATTCATGTGGGTGAAACAAGTGCAGGAATCAATCAAACTAAAGGAAAATGAAGAATATGGAGAGAGTCGCTGCAACAACGATCATTAGTGAAAAAACTGAGTGATGCATGCAACACTTGGGAAAGGCAATGAAGAAATTAAAACAACACTTCTACAAGCTAAAACAAGTTAAAATGCCAACGTTAGTTCAACAAAATAAGTGAAACAACACTCTCACAAGCTAAACAAACAAAAGCGACAAAAAAAGTAGTAAAAGACTAGAAAAGTAAGACTTACCGGGAAAAAGTAACGACGATCACACTGAAGGTTCCTTGATCTCCTTAGGAATTCCAGATCTTCAAGATATAATGTGAAAATGAGCTCTAGCAATGTTGATTAAATATATTTGATCGATTTAGGGTTTATGGTGTGAAGGCAAAAAATCAAGGAAAAAAACGACAATTGACAACAATTTCCATAATAACTCAAGTATCTCCTTTGGGTTGCTAAAAATAGATCCCTATTTTCTAGGGATGTTTTTTAGCTTTATTATTTTTTATTTTTTTGGGAAAATATTCCATGCATGGCCCAGAGAGATTGCGCAGTTCTAGGAACGACCAGGTAGCTCACTAGCTCATGCACTGAGCAACTTCTAAGGGAGAAGATTTTGTGCAATTTCAAGGTTGAGGGACTCCAAAGTGCCTCTCAAGCTCTATGAAATTTCCCATATGATGGCTGGTTGTCAGTTGGCTCTACGCAATTTTGGAGCTAAAGGCTCATTGTCAACTTGGATTGTGTAATTATTGAGAGCAAGGTTGGTTGCCCTCAAGGATTGCACAGTTCACTAAGGAAAGCCTAGAACCAGGTTGAAACCAATTCAAAGATCAACTTTTGGGTTAGGTAGTAAATAAAGTAAGAAAACACAAGCCAAATGAAAAAGATAAATCTAAATCAAAGCATAAGTACCTAGGTTAGTGTGAGATGAGCTATTGCGATTTAGGAGGGAGGCTCCAAAATGAAGCATAGGAAAAATTTTGGAGGGTGGTTGTAGCTGCTACAACAGGTTCTAAACAGGTTATTCGTTATTCATCTTCTTTTTCTACACATGCAAGAAGAGGCAAGCTCAGAACCCTGAGAATGGATTTTTTTATCCATCACTATTCTAGCAACATTTGAACAACCCTCTGAAATCCGCTCATGAAAATACCCCACTAAAACCATGGTGCCCCCTTTAGCAATATTCTCTACAACATGAAACCCTCATCGTCATTGTTCTCAGGTCTCTACAAATAAAACCCACAAACGTATTCATGAGTGCACCTAAATTATCACTAATAAAATCCCCAAAATTATTTCCCAGAAGAACTTAAAGGCCTTTCATGACCGAAATAATATTAATGCTACCAATTTTTTTATAGATAGAGAAGGGATTTGATTATCCAATTCTTTGATTAGATGATTGTTTTGTTTTTATTTTTTAATTATGGTGAGATTAGTAATGTGTTGGAGTAATTTGGACAAGACATAGTCCACTTGGATCAGTCTACAAACTAGATATACCAATAATTTATGGCCTAAAAAGAGCAGAGACGTCCAAGCCTTATCACCAAGGACGAAGCTATATGTCAAGCTCCCCTACTATTTGAGTCTTATCACAAGGTTTTAATATGTCCAAAGGATTGAAACCAGGTGGGAAGGATCACAACCAATTTTTCTCACTATTTCAGCTAAATTCAAGAGACCAAAAAAAATCAAAGGACCATTTAATATAGTCTCTTTGAGTGCAACCACATGTTCCACCATTGGTAACCCATGCCTCCAAACTCGCCCTCATAAAAATTAAACCTTGCCCAATAATAAAAAGTACCTGATTTACAATTGGCGTGTAGAGAAGACTTCTGATAAAGAAGGCACCTAGCACTGGCCATTAATAGAACGATCAAGTGATATGCGACCAGACTCGACTGCGTGACCTGCAAAAAAAACTCCACACAACAATCTCCACTGGAAGAGGGTTGTGAGTCAAAGAACCTACGACTTCTAAGTGAGATTTTTAGGTCAATTATGTTATGGGAGAACCCCTTCTTCTACCAAGAATTTAATGAAGCACAGATGGCATAATAAAAAAATTGTTGAATGCCATTTAAACCATCAACAAAAATGCCAAATTTGTTGAATTCCACTTAAACGATCAACATAAAATTCCATGCACGTGCACTTTTGATCAAAGAAAAGAACACAAAACATGATTTGGGTTGTCCAAAATATTAATTCGTACCTCCTTGTGCCTTTTCTAATACATAATCATCAACACTAAACAATAATTTTTTTTAGACTAAAATGGTGGATCGAATTGAATCCAAGCTGATCACAAACCGTTTGTTTTGGAAACTATTTATAGGTCTACACTTTTCAAAAGCATAAAAAAGCATACTACATGATGGGTTGTCTCATGGTCTACTTTGGGATGTCCAGACCATCTAGTCGTACTGACCTTGTACCTTTTCTAGTACACAATGATCATTCCTAAACAACAAAAAAATGTTTTGAGGGTAAAATGCTAGATTAAATTGGATCCAACTTGATCACACACAATTTCCAAATTAGTCAATCAAATGTAGCTCAGGTGGTTGGTAGGGTTTAATGATAACATCCCCACATAGGTTGAAGTCTCATTGACATGATGTTCCTTTATGAATTTCCTCTGTACTTACCCATTGGGAGTTCAACGTAATGATAATGATGACTTTTTGCCTCTTCCTTGATTCTTGGGAAGAGGAAAGAACTTTTGGAAAACAAAAAATAGTTTTAGAATTTGACTAGCACTATTACTAGTTAAATGTGAATTTTCTATGTAATGATTATGTTGAATTTGTATCTCTTCCTTGATTCTTGGGAAGAGGGAAAAAATTTTGAAAAAAGAAGAAGACAGTGTCAGAATTTTACCAGCACTATTACTAGTTAAATGTGATTTTTTTACTATGACAACTTCTACTTTTTTTTGTTAACTTTACTCTTTTAATTTGGTTATTAATTTTCATTTTTACCCATCATTTAAATATTATGTAAGTCTTATTTCCAAAATAAATATATTGATAGACATGTTTATTTTGAAATAGGACTTAGAATTTTAATTTAATTATAGACAATTATAAAGTGAATGGTAGATTGTTAACCTCCATAAAATATTTTAAACTAGTGCAGCCATAAAAATTAAATAGTTGGTAAATATTGATTCACATCAAAACATTTATTTCAACATGTTATCACCTAGATTGAACCTCAAGCTGAAGGAAGGCAATGCCAGGGTAACCAGAAACAACGCTTAGCCAAGTAGCTAGCCCTACTAGTCTAGGAGAGGGCTCTCTCTGTAAGGATCTCAGCCGAGATGACTGGATCAAGAAAATGATATTAGGCTAGGTATAGTAGCACAAGGTTTTATTTGATTTTGAAGGGTTTTGCTGGATCGGGAGGAGCCGAATAGTTAGGGCAAGGAAATTAGGTCAAAATTGTAGGGTTTCGATGGGGCAAGATAGGCACAAGGCTCAACACTCTAGGGGTTTGATGGGTAGTTATTCAAATACAGGTGAGGAGCTAGAAAGAGCATGTGAGCAACATGGATTCTTCCTAAACTGAAGAAAACATAGACTGTGAATATTTTCCCAAAACAGAGCATAAATACTATGGGTTATGCCTATCAAATTGAAAACATCCACTTAAAAGCAATGAAATGATTGATGAAGTACAAAAAACATTTTAGCATATGATCACAATAGACAAAACTAAACTGAACATCATACCACATGGCTCCCAAAGAAATAGTTGCAACTTTTTATTAATCTCTTGCTGAAAATTGATAAAAAATGATGTCTACTCAAAGCATAAGAATCCAACTGAGTCCAAACCTTTACAATGAGAAAGAATAAGAAGATATAGAAATTTTTTCGACCTCCTCCCATCCTCAGGGGTCGAATCCCTAAGATGAGGAGCTAATCTAACTAAAATTGAACAAGAAACTGGAATCCAGGCATCCTAACAACTTGCCTCTAAAAGTGAGGAAACTGATTCATTTGTCCTCAAGATGACTTTTAATCTATTGAATCTACCTTCTAGTACTTATTATCCATCATATTTACATGCCTAGTCATCATTTACATCAGTAAAACACTATCCATGAGAGGAAACCCAAAGTTACAGTCAAGGCATAGTGAAATGGAAACTCAGCACAATTTTTGTCCTATGCGCAACACCCAAGCCCTATGCACAATGCTTTTTTCAGGTCCATTGTTGAGGCCTTCCCAGTGTCCAAATTGAGCTCATGATAGCTCATGGAAAATATCTTCAAGTCTTCTTTCCATAACATCTTGAATTTCTTCATTTTAAGCTCATTTGACCCCTCAAAAATTGATTCTCCCAAGAATAATTGTGTGTCCAAAAAAGGGTAGAAAGGTCATTTTTTGGGTGTTTTTTGACCTTTTGGTTGACCAGTTCTGCTCTAAAAGCTTAGAAAATTCTTAAGCTGCATGTAATCATCATTCTAAATCAAAAAATTTTGACCATTCCCTCATTGAATGTCCCTAGGAAAAGTGCAGCGCCAGTAGCTCTATGCATAGAGCCAAAATTTATGTGTCAAACATTGCCAAATTCTTCAAAAGGCAAACATTCTTCAAAACTTACTCAAAATTTGTGGAAAACACCACCATTAAGTATCTTGGTTAGCCAAGGAAGCTTCAACAAGAAACCTAAGCCTATAACCCTCCTTTTTTCCCTTGAGTGCTTGTTTTAGCCTTGTTTTCATCCGCATGACCCTTATGTTGCAAATATTTTTCTAGGTCCTATAATGGCGAGCCATGTGCCTCATGATTCGATTGTCCCTGTTGGCCTTTTAGAGAAGCTTTTCCAAATGCAAATTGACTCTTTCAAGCCAATTCTCTCTATCCTCCTCAATTTCCTTCTCAATTCTTTGTTTTGTAGTTAAGGTAGCTAGTGTTTCTTCCTCTTGCATTACTGACTTCCCCTTGTCACTTTGCCTCTTTTCTTTGAGAAGTTCTAGCTCCATGAGGACTTGTTTGTCACTTAGCTACTTGTTCTCTTACTCAAGGTATGAAATGAGATACTTAGCTCTCGCCAATTTGTCCATTAGTGCTTGGATCTGTGCATCTTTTTCCCTGATGGTGATATTTTCGTTTGTTTCCTCATCTTGGGCCTCCAAGTCAACTATCTCAATGCCATGATGAATGTGTGGCTATCCTGGCTCATCATCTTCCATCAAATCAAAATCCCTTTCCTCCTCATCATCAAGGCTTTCCTCCAACACCTTTTCTTTCCCTCTATGCAACTGTTGCACCTGTTGTACCTATTGTGTCGATGAAGAAGGCAAAGCCCCTTCCACATTCTGTGGAGCAAGCGTTTTCCTATGAGCTGATGAATAAGGCAAGGCCCCTTCCACATCAAGTGGAGTAAACACTTGCCTATCTGCTGAAAACAACTTTCTAGCCCCTCTCTAATATGTCTTGTAGGCTTCTGGCTCCTCAACAACTTTAGTCTCTTTAACCTTCTCATCTTTCTTTACTTCCGCATTGCTAGAAGGCCTTTCTGCTTCTTGAGGCACTAATGGAAGAATTTGAGGACCACTGAAGATGTCATTGGCAATAAATGTATCCCAGGAGATGTTGAGGAGGTTGAGATGATGTAGCACAATCATCTTAATCAGGGAATAGTGATAGAGACTACTCATCTACTAGGTGTATGGCTTTTTCTGTACAATATAGGCCATATTATCAAAGTTCCTAAATAAGAAATAAGGGATTCTCAACATTGTCACTCTTGTAAAATGCATAAGAAGCCTAATGTGATAGGTGTACAATCTAGAAAATCTTCCCTCATATGTGAAATATTTCATAATAATCCTCATCATATGGGCATATTTGTCTTCAAGGAACTTGAAAGGAAAGGCCCTCCTCTTTTCATTTCTATACATAGATTTGATGTATGGATCATAATAATGTTCATCCAAATCTTGTGCCTTACACAATTTCTCCCCCACATTTGGAATCCCTATAGCATCAATAATGATGGAGGATGAAACTGTAAATGTCACCCTGACAAGAGTTACCTTGTTATCATGGAGATTGGCTACAAAAATCCTAGTCAGCTTAGGATGATGTTGAACTCTTTCCACCTGCTCACAAAACTCATAGCACCCTGGATGCAGGAAATAAGTAACAATCATATGAGAAGCCTGTAACTCTATAATGTTTGATGGTTCCTCCCTAATAATTCTACCTTCGTTGTGTGGTTTTCTCTAATGCTAAGGTTCATCTCCCAAACTCTCACTACCACTATTTTCCTCCTCATAATCTCTATCCTCTTTGTCCATGTTTGTCAAATTTTGAAGTTGTGTAACCCTAGAGAAGGTAATGAAGGAGTAAGTATTGGTGATTAGGGATAGGGGAAGGGGAGACGAACTTATGTGGTGTAGGATGGAATATATATAATATGAAAATGAGAGGGAGGGTATTATTCTTTGATAGGGACTGTTTAGTAAATAAGGTTTTAGGATTTTTCTTTTGGAATTAGGGAATAAGGGATATGGAGGGATTTGTATGAGGGAGTAGGGTTCAAGAAATAGGTCGAGGAATGTATAGAAGGGATTAGGATTTTAAGGAATAGGTGGAGGGATATATAGGAGGGATTTGTAGGTAATCTAGGGTTTGATTTTTGAAATAACAAACCAACTTCAAACTGATGAATTGAATGCCAAGAGGATAGCTCAATGGTTACACTTACTTGTTTAGAAGTTCCAGATGGCAAAAAACACAATTTGGATGGTTAATAGGGTGTTTTGGCACTTGTTGGTCCTATGCGCAACACCCTATACAGGTGTGCAACACTCCAGATCTATGCACATTGTCATGCAAAATTACACTGGAAAAGTTTCCTTATGTGCAGTGCTCCATCCCTATGTGCAACACTCTGGCCTCTGTGCACAACACTCCTGCTCTATGTGCAACATCTCCTACTTTATGCACAATTCCTTTTTGCAGGCCACATTTGGAGGCTTTCCTGGTGTCCACATTGAGCCCATGATAGCTCATTGGAACGTTCTCTCTCTTGGCTACAAAATGGACCTATCAAGCACTAAATATTATCCATTATAGCCCCTAAAAAGTCAATTCTCACAACACTGGTAAAAAAAGTGTAGAATGAGGGTGCAAAAATGAAGCGTTCTCTTGCAGGAAACTTTTGGAGGTCCTCCTCAACTCCAAATTGAGTCCATGATAGCTCATTGGAAAGATATTTCTCTCTAGTTATCAGTTGAATAATCAAGAAAGTCATTTGGACAACTCATATAGAAGAAAAATGGATGTTCCCAAAGTCACTGTAGAAGTGTAGCAACTCTCTTGTAGCCACTCTATTTTTGACATTTCTCTAAAACCTTGACACCTGTGTAAAAATTGAAGGGGGTTTTCATCCTTGGTCTATTATTGAAAAAAACTTCTCTCATATTTTCCAAATTCATCCCTCTTTGGTCTAAAACATAGTTTGAAGAAAAAGTCGGCCCTTGTGTGTGGTGAATGACTTGTCCCTTGCAATGACTTCTTGACAAATGATGGAGGCATGATGTGTATGAGTTGGAATGTCCTCATACTTGCTGAAATGAGCTCCCTTATGAATCATATACTCATATGTCTCTGATTCCATAGCCAACCCTAGCTCAATGGGTGAGGAAATTAGGGTTTAGTGCTTGTGGAAAATGATGATTTCGACACCCTTGGCAAAAGACAACTCCCTTTGGCACTTAACCCTTTGAAACTTTACCCTTTCACTTGACTATTTCCTTTGACAAATTTATCTTTTGATGGTCTAGCATCTTTGGAACAATGAGTTAACAACTTGGGATGGTGAAATTATTACATTTGAAAGACATAAAATTACATAATGAAATAAGCATTTCTCTTTACAAATCCTCTTCACATGGTGAAGTGATGTTATTTGATCACCCTTTACTTGTTGGTCTTATGCAATGGAATGGAACCTTGACAACCCTAATGACCTAATGAAACCTTGAAAAACCCTAAAATACCTAATGAGACCTTGAAGGACTGAATTTCAAGATGACATAATGACCTCATGACTGATACAAATGGCATGATAAAAATAACTTTATGGATGATGTACAGTAAACAAGATATGAAACTATGCCAGCAAGTAATCACATTTAGGGAGGAGTGATGTCTTTGGATTCCAGGGGTCTCTATCTCAATAAATGGACCCTAGATTTCGATCTGGAACTGGATATCCACAGTGTCGTTCCAGTTTGGTTCCGTCTCCCTCACCTACCTCCCCATTGCTAGGGAGATGAGTCGGTTCGGGCCATAGGGAATGCTGTTGGCAAACACATTGACCGAAGCGAGCCGAAGGACAACATGCAAGCCTACGCAAGGATCTGTGTCGAAGTGGATCTAGGTAGAGGACTTCCTGAAGCAATAAAGCTAAAATTGGACGATTGGAGCCATATACAGCAACTGGATTATGAGCAAATACCATTTAAATGTAAGGTATGTCACTAATACGGACATTTTGCTAACAAATGCACTAAAATTGTTAATGTAGAGAATGATGAGCAAGACGGTCACTGGGAACTTATTAAAAAGAAGAAATCAACCCCCCCTCCCAAGCCTTCCACGGATTCTGACAACCCTGGACCCTCTAACCAGCGTCCTTCCTCTTCCTCTCCCTTTCCATCTGGCCCCCTCCCTCCTGAACCGCCCCTCCCTTCCTCCTCCAACCCCTTTCTTATCCTTTCCACTGTCGATTCCGCCCCTGAAAATCCCTCCACAGAGCCCCCAAACTCCCATCTACCTCAGATCATCTCTTCTCAAACCCCTCTCAAGCCCCTTTCATCAAGGATCACCAGAAGCTCTTCCTTCTCTAGATTTTGCCCCATTTCCCTTTGCAACTCTTCATACAAAATTCTAACCAAAATATTAGCCACCAAACTCAAACCCCTCCTTCCCTCCTTGATATCTAAAAATCAAGGAGGTTTTCTACCCAACAGACATATCACTGATTCCATTCTTCTTGTTCAAGAATCCATCCACTCAAGTCTATCCAGGAAAGAGAAAGGATTCGTCTTAAAGCTTGATCTGGCGAATGCCTTCGATACAGTAAGGAACTCCTTCCTAATTATTGTTCTAAAAAAGATGGGCTTCGAAACTCCCTTCATTAATTTTATTGTTGTCTGTATATCTGGGCCCTGGATCTCCCCCCCTGATCAACAGTAGACCAGGTGAAGCATTCCAATCCTCCTGGGGTCTCAAACAGGGTTGTCCCCTTTCCCCCTATCTCTTCATCCTCATGGCAGAATCCTTCAGTCAAGCTTTGGACCACAATAGAAGAGTGGTTCTTATAACTGGTATCAAATTTGGGAATGGAGTTAAAAATATTAATCACTCACAGTTTGTTGATGACACCTTATTAATTGGGGGAGCCTCCACTACAATTGCAAGACGATTCAAGAAACTACTAGATCAATTTATGGAGTACTATGGAGGCTTGGTAAATCAGCTCAAAAGTTGTATTTACGGATGGAACGCTTCAAACCAAGTTACCCATAGCATTGCAAACATATTTGGTGTCACATGCAATCTGGAATGGACCCACTTTTCCTACTTGGGCACACCAGTGAGTTTGGGCCCTCTAAAGGCTGAAACTTGGAATGAGATCATTGAAAAAGTAAAGAGGAAAGTGCAGCAATGGGGAGCACTGTGGCTCAACCCTGCAGGTAGGCTCATTCTCCTTAAATCAGGTATCACTTCCCTTCCCTTTTATCGCTTTTCTCTATATCAAGCTCCTGCCATTTTTCACCATAAATTGGAAGTTGCACTTCACCATTTCCTTTGGCAAGGGGGGGAAGAATGATAAAAGAAAATTTAATTTAGTCAGCTGGAAGCATGTCATCCAAACCCAAGATAGAGGAGGTCTTGGTAACATATCACCAAAATTCTTAAATTTGGCCTTTGGTGCGAAAATTGTATGGAGGTTAATAACATGACCCTCAACGTGGTGGAAAAAGGTGTTGGAGATCAAATATCTAAACTTCCCCAGGCAGCAACCTCTTGACTCCAATATCCCCAACAGAGACTCCACTAAAATCTGGAGGCTATGCAAGAAAGCACTTCCTATTATGATTCAAAATATTTCGAAAGTCCCAGGGGGGGGAGCCAGCATCAACTTTAGAACTGACAAAATCCTGGGACAACAACCCTTGATCATGCATAAAGAGGCCACACCAGTCATCAAATATCTCAACAATAGAGGTATTCATAATCTAGCTCAAATTTCTAGCTGGGACCCTCATTCCCATGTTTGGACTTGTTGGTCCTTCCCAGAAATTCCCAATGCTTTAGAACCTAGTCTCAGCTACCTAAAGACGCTCCTCCACAGTAAGGCTCCTATCAAAGAAGATGAAGCGGATGGCTTTCACTGGGATTCAACAGGAACAAATTATACAGTCAGAGTAGGCCATCAACACCTTTGCAACAACACCTTTCAGATGAGTTTGTGGAATCATTGGAAAATTGCTTGGCAAACTGAATCTCTCCCAAAAATTAATTTTTTTATATGGCTCTTGCTGAAAGGAAAAATCCTAACAACAGAGAACCTAAAAAGAAGAGGCATCAATGGCCCATCCAAATGCCCCAACTGTTGCAAGGCCAAAGAGACAATGCATCATTTATTCATAGAATTCCCCTTTGCTGTCGAATGCTGGAAAAAGATGTCCTCCATCGACAATCTAAACTGGGAACCTCAGCACACCATAGCTGAGACAATCTACAAATGGAGAAAATGTTGTCCCTGGAAAGAAAAAAGAAGCAACTTGGTGAAGAGAGTATGGAACACTCTCCCTCACACCTTGCTGTGGCGAATCTGGCTAGGCTTAGAAAAAAAAAAAAAAAAAAAAAAAAAAAAAAAAAAAAAAAAAATCAAGATAAGAGCTCAAATACACGAACAACCTACAACAAAGCCAAAATCCTTGCTCTGGAAATTATTTCAATCAACACCACCGGAAAAATCGATGCAACAAAATACAGTGTGCAGGAACGAGACTTAATAAGTTACATTTTGGAAAGACATCATAATGTACAGGAAGGTAACAGGAGGGAGGCACAGAACAAAGCAGAAGCTAGATCATGGAAAGTCGGACTAAAAGAACAGGAATTTGCCAATTGGATACAAAACAACAACTTCTTTTATTTGTTCTTCGACGGGGCATCAAAATCAAGTCCTGGTATAGCTGGAGTAGGGGGGCTGATTATTAATTCCAATGGGGAGTGTATCCTTCACTATGAGTGGAGTCTAGGGAAGGTTTCGAATAACAGAGCTGAAGCTCTAGCTCTGTTTCAAGGCCTAACTCAGTTAGGCAAACTAGGAGTAAAGAAAGCAATGGTATTTGGGGACTCCTCTGTTGTAATCCGCTTAATGGTCCATCAGCAGAACTCTCCCAACACTCTGCTTCAACAAATTAATAGACGCAACCAAATCCTCCACCAGGCAATGGAAGACATTCAATACTACCATATTCTTCAAAACCTTAATAAGAAGGCAGGTGACAGCGCCAATAGTGCGTGTGGAAGGCCAGTTGGCACCTTAAGATGCAACTCCAAGGAAACATTTCAACCTTTGCCATGACTCCAAACAAAATCATCAACGCCAAGCCCAAAAACACTGACAGGGTTGAAATGAATCATGTTCCTCAGGCTGTCAATGGGATTGCTTTCTGCAACAAGATATTCCAAGGATACGAAATCCACAATACATACATCAAGCATGACAAACTAATCATACCCGGCGGCAGATCTCCCAACAGATCTGATTCAAGGATCCTTCAGAATTATTTTCAGGTTCGCCAGCATGATACCCTCCTTCATCCCATGACTGGAAGGCCCCTCTCCTGCCTCATCTCCCTTCAGCTCCCTCCTATATTACTCCCCCTTCCTTCATTCACCAGCGCTATTTATTTCTCCCTCCGACACTTGATCTTTGCTTCCAAGAGCTCTTGTTTTCAAGTGGTTTCCTATGGGCAGTATTGTTTAGTTTACCTCTATTCCAGGGACAGTCTCTGCCCTCTAAGTATCGATTCAAATCTCTGGCCAGGCCTCCCTTTCTCTACCCATCTGACTGTCTTTTGCGCCTATAGGCGGTTTCAGGCCTTTAAAAATTCTACTGAGTTTTATGTTGCCTCCATCCTCTTTTCCCCCTGTGCCGTGAGTTTTATCCCTACCTTTGTTTGCAACTGCTACTCATCCCATTCACCCCCAATAGCAAATATGGCTCGCAATGAAGACTGTCTGCATTGTGCGGACTTGCAAGTCGAATTAGAGGAAGTCAGGGCCCAGTAGCGCATCTTGGAGAATTAGCAGAGGATCTTGGAGACGAGGCTTGAAGAACAGAATCACATCCTAAATGAGAAATACTGAGTTGAAATAGACCTTTTCCTGCATAGGGTTGCCTCTCTTCATGAACAGTTCAGTCACCTATCAAATCAATGCAACCATGCGGAAGAATCGATTTCAATCCTGCAGTATATGATGGACAAGTGAAATAATGCAGTCCCTAGTTCCTCAAGTGCCAAACAGGATGAAGTGGATCAAAAACCAGAGGAATCCACCGCAAGGCAAATCAGTCATATTGTAATAGATTAAAATGTTCTGCAAATGTCAATTTTGGTTGTCTCAATATGTAAGAACTTATAGTAGCTCAGGTAATTTTAGAAGTAGAACAAGCAGGAAAAGGATCAAGGAGAGATCTCTATTTTGTAACTCCCCTGATCCATGCAGCCATCGATATCTAATGTATTTCAGGAGCTCTAACTCCTCTCCTTTTTTCAGCCACTAATATAGCAACCGACTTTGTTAAAAAAAAAAAAAAAAATCTGAGTGGGACCCTTAAAATGATATGAAAAGAGGATTTTTGATCACTGATGGCAAGATGCAAATACTGACACTAACACATCATACATACATTTCAAATTGTTAAATTAACAAAATCATAAATTTTTTCTAAACTATGACTTTATTTAAAATTATCATTATTGTTATTGAGGATAAAAATAGCTAATATATAATTTAAATATATATACATTTAAAAAAACATGTAACAAGATTCTTAACCATGGATATTCACCCTCATTTTATCGTGAAGTTAGGTTTTGTTAGAATACATGGGCCAATACTATAGCTTATCAATACCACATGACCAAAAAACCACAACTCACTTCATATGACATTCTTTAGATTAATAAATTTAATTAAAAGAATGACAAAAACATAACTATTTAGGAAATAAATCTTACCGTTTGATTTATTTATACTACTAAGAATATTTTAGAATATTATATTGAGGTTAAATCCCTACCATCTACTTGATAATTATTGATAATTAAATTAAAATTTTGGAAACACTATCCAAAATAGACATTCCTATCAGCATAAATATTCATAGTAATACAAAGAAATAAAAGGTTGATATTTATCTTCTTAGTTATGTCTCTTTTGGTCTTTGAATTAGCTTGATTAATTAAAAAATAGATATTCTATGAATAAGTGTCATATGAAGTGAGTGTGGTTTTTGGGCATGTGGTATTGACAAGTCATTGTAATGTAACAAAGCATATCCATGGTAAAGTGAGGGTAAGAATTTTCATGTTTATTGATGCCTATCAAAGTTTACCAACCTTTTAATTTGTTAATTTTTTTTATTGTACATATAAAAGCAATTTTTTATTAGTATAAATTTTATGTTCTATTTTATTAATAGTTTTTTAAAATTCTAACTTGATTATAAAATATAGTTCAACTAAGTAATTGGTCGTTTGATAAATATTTTGACTGGTCAAGATATAATAAAAATAAAAAATATACCTTCTTATTATTATTAATATTTTTTGTTGGGATTTTTGTTGGGTAGTTAAAGTAAATTTGACTTGGTCAAGTTACAATTTTTGAGCTCCCAATTTATGAGAACCAATGACATTGACCCATGGTATTCATGTGGATTATAGCATGTTTAGTGGAAATTAAACCAACCTAGATCCACCTTAACTTTGGATCTACCAAGTGCCCTCAGATGAAATTTCGAGATGCAAACCTCTTTTAGAGTGAAAATAAATTTGATCCCTCTCAGATCCAATTGAACTAACCATCAGGGCTAACTTATATATTATTTGTTTTTTAATAATAATAATAATATTTTTACATTTTAATAGCATATATTATGAAGTGATATACCACTAGTTTACCAACACTAGAAACTACATAAAAAATCTAAAAAAAAAAACATAAAATTGTTATTTCACCAAGAAAAGTCAATTATATAACTAAAAAAAACCCTTCAATTTGATTACTCTATCCCCATAGGTTAGTGTTTCATATAGCATACCTAATGGCCGATTGAAAAACCCTTCAATTTGATTACTCTATCCCCATAGGTTAGTGTTTTATATAGCATACCTAATGGCCCATTAGAGTGGGCATGCCTAATGAGTCTCAACCAATAAGCTTCACCATTAAGTGTTCAAGGTTTAGGCTTAAGTGTGCACAACCCAAGGTTTCATGCACTGAATGGAGATAGAAACTACCTTTTTCTAAAATGTCCAAGAACTCACTATATGAGCGTCAAGCCTCACAATTACTTCTTTTTGACACCCTTTTTCACTCTCTTTATTTCTTTTTTACCTCCATAACCACACAGTGGGCATCAAAATGCAGGATTATGACATGGCAGGTATATAAGTGTCTTGTATTTCATAAATTGATAATTATGTTCTTTATTATTTAGTTTAATGTTTGCTCAGACTACCGAATTGCAATGATTTTGCAGCTAACACATGATTCTACAGCCAAATTCTTGGTTTGACAGGTTCCAAGGTGCCAGCTAGGAAGTGAAATATATGGATAACTGGCAATTGATGAAGTCAACGATTTCCTCCTATTATCATGAACCATATCGATGGAAGAAGGTCCCGATGATGCAGTCAAAGATAAAGTCAACACCTATAGTTGGCAACATGCGAGCGAGAACGAGATATACACCTCATGATTTGCTTTGATAATAGAAAATCATGAGCAAATTGTGCTATATTATCTTTTCAAGTTAAAATTAGTATTATGTTGACAAGGATTAGGTGTAGAGCTCTGAATAGTTAATTCTATGAGATTTATAAATAAACCTCTCGACGGAAATGAAATGTTGTTAAGAAGTACGCGACAATAAAGATTTAAACTCTATTTTTAATATCCAATTTATGAAAGAACTTTTTCGTTTCCATGCGTGGTTGATTGTTTGATTGATAACATGATTCCTTGCTTCTCATGGAGGCCCCCCTTGACCAGTAAGGATTCTTGTTTTTTTTTTAGTATATAGAATTTCCATATAACTTCATAAGTTTTATGCATGTTCGATTGAGTAGTTGCATTTTGAATTTCTTTCATATTCGAATTAGGATGGTTTTACTAATCATTTCTTCTATTTATAGATTTTAGATGCACATGAATTAAGCTTAGTAGCAGTGATAGCAGCGATATGATTTTATACGTAAACGTAACTTTATTTTCCTTATAGAACATAGGATTTATTTGCAAATTTATATGTTACATTTCAAGCATGTGTGATTTATAATTCAAGCAAGTGTGGATGTATTTAAGCAAAGGTTTATTTCGTTTTGAATTCAAACAATTATGAATGTTATTTTATAGATGTGTGATGAGATTAATAGTAGCCTTTCATTTTGAAATCAAGTCTGTATATAATTGGTGTGAAGAGTGTAATTAATTTTCATTTACAACAATTGTGGGATTCATTTATTTATACGTAGAGTTGTGATATTTTATTTCAAAGTAGAGTGTGAGATTTTCCATAAGTAGTTTTCAGTAAAAGAGTGTGATCATTTCATTTTCTACGAATAACTACTTTCCTCATGTGCACTTCAATAACTTCATTTAATTTAGAATTTATATTTAGATAACTCAATTTAATTTAGAATTTTTGTGAATAACCAAAGACTTCTAGTACATATAGTACACTTACACTTCATCAGGTTACTAACCCTGGTCAATAATTTACGCAAGTAATTTAAGATCAATTAAATTACCAAACAATGAGTATATGCTTATCTTAGAGTTTTAGGAGCAAGATCATTAACGACTTTTATTTTTTCTAATTTATTTGAAATTACTTATATATAGTTATGATCAAATTTTTAACTTACCAATCAAATTGATGGTTTTGAAAATTAAATAAAAAACATCACTAACATATAAATTTTTAAACTAGTATAGATCATTTTAAGCACAGATCTAACATGAGTCGGAAGGGATTAAATTTCTTTAGGTGCAAACTTATTTTAAAATGCAAAAAGAATGTATAATTTTTTATTGTTTAAATGTATTTTTGAATGTTAAAGAGATTACGTAACATGTGTATTGGGCCATTTTATCAATGTATATTAAAGTGGCTTTTTATTATTATTAATATATTTTTAAATATTTGTCAATATTAATTCATATTAAAATATTTTACGCATAACTCACATTTGATATTTTATTCTATATAACATTAAAATATTTTCTTCAATCATGGTCAACCATGGTCAAATGTTGCATTGTGACAAATATGGTCTCAAAATGAAAATCAATCATGGTCAATCATGGTCAACCATGGTCAAATGCCACATTGTGACAAAAATTGTCTCAATATGAAAATCAATAATGGTAAACCATGGTCAACCATTCATGGTTAACCATGGTCAATCATGGTCAATGATCGTCAATAGTCGTGGTCACATTGTGACATAGATTGTCTCATTGTCCAATGTCACATTGTCACAACCATGGTCAACCATGGTCCAATGTCACATTGTGACAACGATTCTTTCAATATGAAAATCAATCATGGTCAACCATGGTCCAACGTCGCATGTGACAAATATTGTCTCAATATGAAAATCAACCATGTTTGTTTCAGGGCTTATAATATTTATCTTAGGGTTTATATACCTTGGGTTTACAATATTAATCCTTTGGGTTTTCGATTTTTTAGTATTAATCCCTTGCTTTTATTAGTGCCTTGGGTTTATAATATCAATCCTTTGGGTTCATTAATCTAAGGTTTCATATTCCTAGGGTATAATATTATTGATATGGTTTATATATTAATCGTAGGGTTTAATATAAATCCCTAGGGTTTATAATCCATTGGGTTTATAACATAAATTCTTTGGGTTTATAATATTAAACATAGGGTTTATATTCCTAGGGTTTAATATTATTCCCTTTGGTTTAAAATTATTTCCTTAGGTTTATAATATTAATCCCTTGGGTTTAAAATTACTCACTTAGGTATATAATATTAATCCCTTGGGTTTAAAATTATTCTCCTCACTTTATAATCTATTGAGTTTACAATATTAATCTCATAAGTTTATAAAACTCTTGAGTGAGTTTTGTATTAGACTGGGGAGATGGAGACCCGTAACCCTCTGCGAACAGTGCCTGATACGGGCTAGGGTTTGATTGCAGACCTCGCACATATGCAGAACCTGCCCCTTTGTTTTGACCAGTTCTATTACCACCTTGATGCCATATCCCTCTAACGTTGTTTGTACTTTTTCCCGTTCCTGGGTTTCTACCTTTACGTATTATCCTCCCCGTGATTCCATCATGCCCCACATTGTGTCTGCAGTCAGTTACAACAACATCAGCGGTTTAACAACTCCCGGTGGAAGCTGGCGAGTAGTATTCAAAAGACAATTACGGAGATGGATATGATTGATTACTTAGAAGACCCACTCGCGGATGTCTCCATCTAGACATCCCCCCATCGAACACGAACGATATGCTCCCCTTCAGTGTTGACTTGTTGGATGTCATCGCACCTTTTCCTTCAATCTTGGGACCCTTATGCCTGGTTGTTACCCTACTAGAGGACCCCCCCACTTGGCCAGTTTCACTACCCCTCCCCCTTCACTGACCTTCCTACAGTTTTTGGCTCATTGTATAGGTCCTCACCTCACCACAAGCTCCTTGGGTTACCCACTATACCCTCTGTCCACTGGATCATACTTCCCTACATCTACCCCTCTCGACGAACCGTCTGTCTTCCCTCATGTTACCCCTTTCACGGCACCGTTATCAACTCCCCTCTTCAGCAGCTTCACAGGCATACCACCGTATTCGAAAGCTAACCCTTCTGGGCCTGGTCTAAACCCTTCAAACCCTCATCTAAACCCTCATCTCTATGGCCCTCAAGAGGACGTCATTAACAAGGGCCATAGGCTGGGGAAAAAGCAAAAGTGCGTCAAATCCAGGACACAGGACGTAGCAGTCCATTTGGGTGAAGATATCCAATGGGGTGAAACCATGGATACTGCAGATAGAGTCTTGGTAGGTAGAGTTCATGGGAGGAGCTACTCTGCAACATGGCTTAAGCAATGAACAATAGAAATCTGGGGGCATCATTTGGCTGAGCTACCCTTCGGACAAACCTTTGTCCAGGGATGGTTTGCACTGCGCTTCGCTAGAGCCAAGCACATCAATTGGGTTCTATATTCATTTTGGCACATTAAATAGGCCCCCGTGCACCTGCGATGATGTAACCCTCTCTTCGAACCTGAGAGGCAGAAATTAGGGGCTGGACCACTATGGGTTCGACTACCAGGCCTTCCACTCCATTTTTGGTCTGAGGACATTTTTAGGCACATCGAAAATGCTCTGGGCAGATATATGGAGCATGATAAATCATATCTCACTACATGCATCATGGCATACACAAGGATACTAGTCCATCTAGACACCAGGGAAGGGCTGTAGGAGCATATCGCACTGCCCTGGAGACATTTCTCACTGACTTAGATCCTTTATTATGAGGGGATCCCCTTTAGATGCAAGAGATGCCATAAGGTGGGGCACTTATTCAAGTATTGTCCCCTGAATGGAAAATCAAGAGAAATGGAAAAGGGAAGGACAATCCCAACAAAGAGTATAAAGGAACCTGAGAACCACACCTCCTTTGAAGCAGCAGTGAAAACAATGGCTAGGGAGACTCCAAAGAAGCATGACAAAGCACCATATTGGCCTCCCTCTCCTCCTCTGACCAAGGTAAGGGCGGTTGCGCTATCTTCGGGTATGTCCATATCTAACCCCTGCTCTGTTCATTTCTCTACTTCATCTTGTATCATAGCAACATCCTCATATGATCATCAGAGCTTTGCATTCATGCCTTCACCCCCCATATCACTGGCCTGAAATCTGCAAACCCCCCCCCCCATTTACTCTAGCACCCCCTCATCCTTTCTAGAGGCGACCCCATCTACCAAATCCTCAGACTCTATAAAAGGGTCTCTATCCCACAGCTACTCGATTCAATCCCTCTCTCAATCACAACCTCCTGACTCCATTGGCATTAGATTGGTATCTCCCTCCATCCCCCCAAAGCCACCAAGAGGCAGACCCTTCTCCCTATCCAAAGCCGAGCAGAAAGTAGGGGAGGAGATTTCTTCGGGGCAACAACTTTCTATTGACTAGGATCTTAGAGCACATAACACCGTGGATCCATCTCCCATATCAAGTTGCTATCCTGTCATTATAGAGGGTTAGCTAGCCCTGAGAAAAAACTAGCTTTTCGTAGACTTCTTAGGACTGAACTGGTTGATTTCATATTCCTACAAGAAACCCTAGGTTTTGCAAAAGTCGTCTCACACCTTCTAGAATACATGCTACCTGGTTGGTCATTTCAAGACCTTGATGTTAATGGCCACTCTAGAGACATTGCAATGGGATTCAACACTCAGACTATCAAATTATGTAACATATGGGGAGGAATTGGACACATCGGGGCAGACATCTTCTCATCTGAACTTGGCTCTGACATCAGACTTATCAATTATACGGGCCATGTTAAAATCTTGGAGAATTCTGGGAGCATTTACTGAACACCAATTTTCTGCAAAAGGACAACATAATCCTTAGAGGAGACTTAAATTTCTCTATTTTATTCTCAGATTCATGGGGACATCATGCCCAAATTGAACCCCTATCTACTTTCTTTGAGAACATCCTGGAGAATCACAACCTTATCGATATTCTATCTACAAAAATAAAGCCTAGTTGGAGGAACAAAAGAATTGGGGAGGACAACCTCGCTAGAAGGCTAGATCGCTTCCTCATCAAGGAGCAACTGCTGGGTATGGGCTATAACTACAGGGAGTGGGTTGGATTAGGGGGTATATCAAACCATATTTCGATATACCTTGAAATAAGAGGTGGATGGAACAAACCCAAAGCCCCTTTCAAGTTCAACTTTACATGGTTGAAAGATGTAGCCTATATTTGAATGGTAACTGATTATTACAAGACTCACCCTCCTACTGCTGGTGGGAATATAGTAGAAGGTTTTGCAAATAACCTAAAGGAGTTGAAGAGATTATAAAAAATCAGGGCACACAATAAGAGAGATTTAGATTATCAAACCCTAAGGGACACTGAAGCATAGATTTTTGCCTTGGAATATGAGCATGGGGGGGGATTCACTACTACTGAACAGAAGGAGAAGCTCACTACCTTAGTAGCAAAGAGAAGTAAAATTCTAAAGAACTGGGAAGAAAATTGGAGGTTGAGAAGTAGAGCTATATTTTTTCTTGAGGGAGATGATAACACAAAATTATTTCACAAATTTTCAAATGGCCGAAAAGCAATCAACTCCATTTGGCAACTGAAAAATGAGCAGGGGATTAGAGTCAATACCATCCAGCAATTAGCCTCCCTAGCCACATCTCACTTCAAGCATATCTACAAGGCACCCCCCAATGTCACACTTGCTAAAGTCATCACAGTGGCACAATTATTTCCTCAGTTTGTGGACCAGGAGAATGCCATGGATCTCAACAGGGAGGTCACAATGGGGGAACTCGAGGCTACCTTAAAATGGTTCAAGTGAGGCAAGAGCCTAGAACTAGATGGCCGGTTGGTTAAGTTCTACATTGATTTCTTCAACATCCTTGGAGAAGATCTTCTTAAGGTCATTGAAGACTATTGGATCTCTGGAAAGATGTACGAGGCATTCAATTCCACCTTCATTTCACTTATCCCTAAATCAGACAAACTTGTCTCCTTTGATGACTTCCGCCCCATCTCCCTTTGCAACCGTATCTACAAAATCATAGTCAATCGCCTCCAACCCATCTTATCCACCCACATATCCTCAGAATAGTTTTCCTTCCTCCAATATCGATAGATACATGAAGTTGTTGGAACAACTCAAGAAGTTATGCAGTCTATAGAGACAAAGAAGCTGAAAGGTATGATCCTCAAGGTATACCTCTCAAAAGCCTTTGATTGAGCAAGTTGGTTATACATAAAAATTCTCTTAACACATCTAGGCTTCCCCTTTGAATTTATAAAATGGATCATGTGATGTATAACAAATATATCTTTCAGTGTCCTTGTCAATGGATTGACATCACCTTTCTTTCACTAAGAAGGAGGACTTAGGCAAGGTTGTCCTCTGTCCCCATTATTATTTCTTCTTGTCATGGAGGGGCTCAGTAGACTTATTAAGGAAGAAAATAGTAGGGGAATATTTAAGGGAATCAGGATCACCAACAAATGCATTCCAACTCATTTACTATTCATGGATGATGTGTTGATTTTCCTCAATGGTGGTATTGGAGATTTGATTATCTTACAGAACACCATAACATTATTTCAAACTGCTACAGGTATGGTAATCAACAACACTAAATCCACCATTACAGCCACAGGATGCACTCCTCATGAGATATAGTATGCACTCCATAGATTCCCATTCACTCTTCTGTAGAAGGAGAATGGCCTTAGATACCTGGGATACAAACTGAAACCTTATGGTTACAAGATAGTAGACTAGACATGGTTAATCTCCCAGCTAGAAAGAAGGCTCAACATCTGGTATCATAAGTACCTCTCCAGAGCAAGGAGAATAGTATTCATTAAATCTGTTCTTGATGCCAACCCTGTATATTGGATGTCACGGGCATGGATCCCCCGATGTATTCTCTCCAGAATAAAAAACCTCTGTTGTAGATTCCTCTAAAAAGGCAATCAATCAGGGAGAATATTTGCCTAGGCCAAATGGGAGTTGCTTGCTCTCCCAAAGGAATGGGGAGGATGGGGAATTAAAAGGTTGGATGAGTTTTCATATACACTGGTGGCCAAGCTAGGCTGGCAATCGATCACCACAAATAACCTATGGAAAAGGGTGGCTTATTCAAAACAGATATCCCCCCTAAATCTGATGGACTGGACCCGATAGCTAAACTGGAACAGAATAGGGATCTCAATCATCTAGAAAGTTGTGTTAAACTCCATGCCTATTATTCGAGAAGGGCTCACATGCAAAATCCAATCTAGCACATCAGTTCACATCGGATTATACCCTTGGATAGGATGTGGTAATGCCCACAGACTACCACAAGATCTCATGCTACACCTTACTAATTCGGGTATCACACATGTCAGTCACATTACAGACCTGGAGCATGCCACCTTATTTTATCAGGCCTGGAAATCTACTTGTAGCTTGCACATCCCTCAGATCTGGCATCAACAATGGGAAGATTATATAGTAGCATTGACAGAATCACACATCATAATTGTTGAAGGAGATGATGAGATTATCTGGGCGCATGCAAAAATTGGGGTATACTCCCCTAAGGAGGGATATCTTTGCTTAGCTACTGTTCATAGACCATAGGATATCGAACACTAGTGTAAAAACCTGTGGAAATTAAAGGCGTCACCCAGAACTAGAGTATTCATGTGGACAGTTCTAAGAAATAAGGCTCCCACGGGAGACAATCTAATCAAACGAGCTCAACATGGACCTACTTGGTGCTGCATTTGTAAGAACAACTGCAAAACAATAGATCATCTCTTTCTTACCTGCCCGGTCATTCAAGACCTCTAGAAATCCATCCTTTTGACAAGCATCCCCCAATGCATATGGCAGGGCATGACAGTAATGGAAGCTTGGAACACATGGTGGACCACCGCGACCCCCACCAAGGCTAGAAATCTTCCTCTCCTCATTTGCTGGGCGATCTAGATTTCCTGTAACTGTTGCATTTTTAAGGACATCATGCCTCATTGGCTCTCAAGCATTTCCCGTCATCTGGCAGACTATAATTCCACACCTGAAGATGATGATACCACCCCCCCCAAGGTACATTGTTCTTGAAGACATCAACCGAGAAAATCCATGGGATTTTTTTGATGGCTCAACACAGGATGTTGGGTGTGGGGGCAAAGCAATTCTATACCTATCTAATTCCCACCACTATAAAATTCAAATGGGCTTAGGAAGGGGCACCAACAACTTTGTAGAGTTGATCACTCTAAAACATCTCATCCAATTTGCTTTGGAAAAACACTGCAGGAATATTCAAATATTCGGGGACTAAAAAATTGTCTGCAACTGGATTAACAAAACATCAAATTGTTCTACTTACACACTATGACCTATACTGGAGGAGGCACATAGACTCATTAATTTTGATCTCTTTGTTTGTCATCATATCTACAGGGAATGCAACCAATCTGCTGACCAATTATCCAAGGAAGCTATGATCTGGCCTCGTGGCACATGGTTGATCCAGGAGCAGAGGGACGGTGTCCATTATTAGTATTACCACCGTCCATATATGGAATATATAGATTAACTGGGTCAACAGGAGCTTGTTTTTTTGCACATGTTTATAGTATTATGTTTTAAATTATTAGATGTATATATATGACAAACATACTTACTCCCTGTGAGGAGATTTTTCATTATCTATATTTTTTAAAATTTTGGAGATAGAGCCTCCCTGTGTGGAGATCACTGAGCTATTTTGATACACTCTTACTTGATAGGCACTCAACCTTACATATAGCATATGTGAATCACATCTACAACATATAATTTTCCTATACTAATGAAAATTACGATTTTTTCAAGGGGAAAAAAAACTCTTGGATTTATAATATTAATCTCTTGGGTTTATAATATTAATCCTAAGGTTTATAATATTAATCTTAGGGTTTAATATTAATCCTAGTGTCTAATGTTATTCCTTTGGGTTTATAATCCCTTAGATTTATAATATTAATCCAATGGGTTTATTAATCTCTTGGGTTTATAATATTGATCACACGGTTTCTAATATTAATCATAGAGTTTATATTCAGAGAGTTTAATATTAAGCCTATGGTTTATAATATTAATCTTAGGGTTTAATATTAATCCCTTTAGTTTATAATCCTTTGGGTTTATAATATTATTTCCTTGGATTTATTAATATTAGGGTTTATGTTCCTAGGATTTAATATTAATCCTAAAGTTTAATTTATTCCCCTCTATTTAAAATTCTTTGGGTTTTTAATATTAATCCCTTAAGTTTATTAATCACATAAGTTTATATGTAATACTAAGGTTTATAATAATAATATTAGGGTTTAATGTTTAGTTTAGGGTTTATAATATTTACCTTAGGGTTTATATCCCTTGGGTTCATGATATTAATTCTTTGTGTTTAATATTATTCCCATGTGTTTATAATCCCTTGCGTTTATGATATCAATCCCTTGGATTTATTAATCTAAGGCTTCATATTCCTAGGGTATAATATTATTCATAAGATTTATAATATTAATCCTAGAGTTTAATTTAAATCTCTTGGGTTTTTAATCCATTCGGTTTATAATACAAATTCCTTGGGTTTATTAATCCCTGGTTTAGAATATTAATATCTTGGATTTTCAATATTAATCCCTCGAGTTTTTAATATTAATCCCTTGGATTTATAATTTGTAATATTAATCTCTTGGATTTATAATTTGTAATATTAGAGCTTATAATATTAAACCCATAGGTTTATAATAGTAATCCCTTAGGTTTATAATACTAATAATTAGTTGGGTTCATTAATCGCTTGGGTTTTTAATCCCTAGGGTTTATAATATTAAACCCTTGAGTTTATAATATTAATAACTAGTTGGGTTCATTAATCCCTTGGGTTTTTAACCCTTGAGCTTTATAATATTAATCCCTTGGGTTTATTTATGGCTTGTGTTAGTAATCTCCAAAGTTTATAATATTAATCCTTAGGTTTATTAATCCATTGGCTTTGTAATGTTAACCACTTGGGTTTATTAATCCCATGAGCTTTTAATCTCTATGGTATTTAATATGAATAATCCCTTGAGTTTATAATATTCATCCATTGGGTTTATAGTATCAATCCATTTGGTTTATAATATTTATTCCTTTTACGAACAATAATTATAACTGTTAGATTCTAGTTGTTAGGAGTTATTATCTCTACATCGCCCTAATTGTGTATTGTGTTGCCATGATCTAATTCTACATCCGGTCCTCATAATGAACCACACTGGATGGTTCGAAATACGTAGACATATTTTATGTGATGTGATTACAATCCTAAAAGTTTCTTAACACATGCTATGGATCACAAAAGCCTAAATTCAATTAATAATTATATTAATCAATAATAAATATTTTATGATTTATAATTATTAATTATTAATTACTAATAATGTATAATTATTAATATTAATATTATTTTTAATTATTAATTATAAATATTTATATTTTTAATTATTGATTTAAATGTTTATATTTATATTTATATTTATCTGATTTAATATCAATTTCATATTATTGAATTTATAAATTAATATTTTTGGGTTTTAATCTTAAGGTCTTTAATCGTAGGTTTATAATACTAATCTTCAGTATTATACTAAGGTTTATAATCTTGGGTCTACAATATTAATCCCTTGGGTATATTTTTATTAATCTTAAGGTTTAATATTCCCTTTAGGCATATAATTGTAGTGTTTATATATTAATCTCTTGGTTATATAATATTAATTTCTTATGTTTATAATATTAAGGTTTATAATTGTAGGGTTTATAATATTAATCCTAGGGTTTTTAATCCCTTGGATTTATAATATTAATGCTAGGGTTTTTAATCATTTTTGTTTACAATATAAATTTTAGGGTTTAATATTGTTTCCTTGGGTTTACCTTCAGTTTAGTAATATTATTGGACACTTTCGATTTATTAATATCTATTAATATAGTTAATACTATTAATTATACTATTTATTTATATATGGATCAATATTATTTAATTTTTGTGATTATAATCTAAATATATATAAAATTATTGATAGATATATTAATATGTTATAAATATATATTAATAATTAAGGTAATGGTGAGAGATAAATATCCCTCATCACGGTGTGTGAGAACTCACAATCCCTCTTGGGACTCTTGTTAAAGGTGACATGATGGGAGGTAGAGCGGAAGGGCAACTCTTGCCAGTACATTGCATGTGTGAACAAGATGGAGAGGAGGTAGATCACATTGGAAATTTTAAGGCGGTAGTAATTCGTCACTGCGTGCTTAATCCCCAGGTGGTGAAGGCACACAACCCATTTCATGCAATTGCTTTGTGGTGGAGTTTGGCTTCAAGCACCAAGCAGAGGTATCAAGGTCTCTATTTTCTGGTGGCACGCTCGGTAGGGAGGCTCTGTCTGCGAGAAAACATCGGGTTCGAGCTCATGGCGTTGGTAGGTGAGTATGTTTTGTTTCTTTTCTCCCCTCCCCGCCCATGACAAACTATAATTATGATTGTTGCATGCAAGGCAGTCAACCCTTCATGCAATTAGATGACTGTGGGACCTGGAATTTCCTGCTCGATAGGTGAGCATGTTTGTGTGGCTAAATTTTATCTGTTGTTTTTATGTTGGTGTTAATCTTATATGGTATTTTACTGCTTCGAATGGGAATGTATGGAACAATTTGGGTTACTTGTCTTTTATGGAAGGAATGCTCACGTGATGGAAATGGGTGTTTATGTGATTGGATGGACTGACTTTTGAAAGTCTATTTTATTTCATTGTTTCTGGTTTTATATCTTTTTGGTGTGCTTATCTATGGGAATCAACTCAAGGAGACGTTTATAGCACCTCCCTTATGTGGAGACAGACCTTCCCTGGTTTCTTTCTGTCATGAGATATGTCTGAGCATGGGGTGTTGGTGATTGGAAACAAGCAATGCTGGTGGTAGGCCCTCTCAACCTATTATGTTCTTGCATGGACCGAGCCTAATGTCATTTTCTTTCTGCTCTTTTCATCTATATATGTGTCAGGTCTAATTAGTTTGGGCTCCCGCTCAGCCTGCATGCCATTAGTCTTTTCCTAGTCGATGGTTTGGTTGGTTCGAGGGGACGGGTATACCGTGGTGACATTGTGGTTGATAGATATGGTTCAAACATCTTCAGGTGTTGGTTTGTCGGGCAGTGGGGGTCATGGTTGCAGTCGAAAGGTTGGGCATCAGAGTGGAAGAGGATCCTCCTTGTCGTAGTCACCAAGATGGAGTGGTAGAAAAACTAACGCCCAACATATTAATGCAACGAATCAAGATTATAACACAGGTACTCCTGCTCAAGTGAGGCAGTTGATTGCAGCATGGGGAGCAAACCTTAACTAGTGGGCTGAGAATGAAGTGCAGCTGGAGGATTGGTGTTTACTGGTTCTTGATCCAGGTCATACTCGAGGCAGACTGACTTAGTATAAACAGACAATGCATATTTATTGGCTGATGAAGAGTATAGTTGCCCGAGATATTATGAATTCTACAGGTTCTATTAAATCTGACTTGGTTTCCAGGAAATTCAGAAAGAATTTCAACTTGTCCAATTTCAAATTCAGCTACAGAATGTTCACCTTGGTTGTATTGAGAAGCACATTTTGTGCCTTCGTCAATCAGAATTACCAGGTTCCAGTGCGAAGGACATATCTCCGGTGGAGTCCTCTGATAAGTAGTAGCAAACAACTTTCTTTTTGTTTATTTGATTATGTACATATCAATTAGTAGTACTTATGTTAGCATGTTAAGAGTGAACTGGTTTATAGACATTGAGTCCTATAAGGATTTGTGTGACAAACTTAAGATCTTCAGATTTTGGATGGCTTATAATGCGTTTCGATAGCCAACATACCTGGTTTCCCACTGGGCAGGTTGAGGCCACAGAACATCTTTTGTGGATGTAACTTGCTCTTTGCAAATGAATGAATGAAAGGTCCTACTAAGCTTACAAAAAAAATGGTGAAAGATAAATAAGTATCATTAGTAATAACCATATACTATTATTATATTATGTTAATTTTGTTATTATTTTACTATTTGTACTTATTAATAACTATATAAATAATAACAATTTCGACTATATATATATATATTTATATATATATATAACTAGGGATTGTTATTATTTACTACCACATTTACTAATGTAGTTGTATATCAATTACATTGGTAAATGTGGTTGTGCAAGTTTTATATAACATTAAAATATTTTCTTTTAACATTCATTTTTTAATATATAGATATCTATAAAATTGATATGAGATGTTAAAATATTTTTGAAAAATATAAAGTTTAAACATCTTTTTCATTTTTTTACTTATGAAATTTTCATTATAACCACTTTTTTAATTATTGCATAACATATTTAATATTCTATTTATTTTTAAGGGAAAATTAAATACAGTCAACTGTAAAATTAACATCTCAACTTATAATCAATTCTTTAACCATAATACATACCAATCAAACTTAATGATTTAACTTTTGGCTCGAAGTTATCTTAAAATTTTAGACCGTGCAAAAGGATAAAAGCGTAATCCCATGGTTGCCTTGTATTTTTTTTTTGGCTGCAGCCATTCGGTCTACCCTCCCCTTGCCTTTTCTGATAAACAATGGCCAACCGCAAACAACAAAAAAATGTTTTGAGAACAGAACGTGGGTTGAAAACTATACCCCTTGCCTTTTCTGATAAACAATGGCCAACCGCAAACAACAAAAAAATGTTTTGAGAACAGAACGTGGGTTGAAAACTATATAAAATTTTAATGAGATGTTTTTTTAAGTTGTCTACATATGAGGTAAATTTGTAAAGAGATCCCACATGGGTAATTTTTTCGAAAAAAGATTTGATAGTAGGAGTGTTTAAATCTTGTTTTTTATGATGGATATGGATTGGGCACCATCAAAAATCTTAGATACACATAAAATTTTGAAGCTTCAGAATTGTATCTGTGATTTCTAAAAAAAAATCGCCAGATTTTTACCAAAATCTCACAGGAATTTCTATTGTTTTCTAGGCAAATTTACAACATTTTTGGAGTACCAAGTTTTTTTCTTAGAAATTTTGGTCCAAATCTGGTGAACGTTTTCTTTTGTTCTTTTGAATTCGTATATAAATTCAGTATCCTGAAAATCTCCATAATACTTAGATTATGAAGAGTTCACAACTCAAATTTGTAATTTGAGCTAATCTTACCAAATTCTAGACAATTTTGACCCAAAAAAATGCCAAAAAAAACTTTAAAAAATGATTTAATATAAGCAATAGAGTGCAACTAAAAATTCTTAAAAGAATCGTCTAACCAAAGAAATTGCCCGGACAACCAAAAAATGTTTCCAGACAAAAATGTGAGATTGAATTGGATGCCAAAAAAAGTTTGGAGACAAAAATGCGGAATTGAATTGGATGCCAGTGGATTACACTATTTGTGAGTACCAAAAAGCGTGATAGGCGATGGGTTGTCTCCTCTTCCATACGAATCTTTTGCAGAAAAATATGTCACGATAAGACTTTGGGGAGATAAATTTATCCATCCAGATACATGTTGGACTTTTCTGTCCTTGTCTTGTCCCACGTGTATAAACATTTCTGTGTTGTCTAACTATTTAGTGTTTTTAGTTGAAATTGGGCGAAATAATTTTTGGTGAAATAATTTTTGGTGAATTTTTTTTTTAATTTATTATTATTTTGTTTAATTTTATAAATGGATATAATTTGGAGAACAAATCTTTAATTTATAAATAAATAGTGTCCAGGAAAATTTCTAAAAGACTCAAATTGTCCAGAGTTTATATATTAAATTTATAATTTTAACACATTCTATAGAATTATCCCAAATTTATAAATAAACTCAGTGCTCAGAAAAACTTTTTAAGCATTCAAATTATGTACAATTCACATATTAAATTTATAATTCTAATTTTTAGACAAAAATTGATTGAAAATTTTACCAAAAAATTCAAAAACATAAAACAATTAACTGTAACTATTGATCTCATACCATTGGACAACTATTCATTGTAACCTCTGTTTATGATGGCATTTCAATAGTTTTCCCATAAAATAAGCCAGCTATCATGGCCCATTTATTCGACAAACAATATTTGTGAAGCTATAACTCCATTAATGAATGAGAACAGTATATGCCATTCATTAGATTTTATATTCAGCTAAATCCAAGAGTTGCCATATACTACCTCCATACATTAATGAAACTATAGCAACAATTATTAATAACCCATTTATTCTCCGAAAAATGATGTACTGCTAGGACATTTTCATCCTATTATTCCAGGGGAGTACTTCGCTTAATAATTAAGTTCAGTAAATAAAACCAACACCAAAGCTTGCAACTGAAACAAAATAAAGAAAAACACATTTATGTTAAAATTATAAAAAAATTAAGTTTCAGAATAGTTTGCTTTGCAAGCCAATATTATATAAATTATATGAATAATGATAGACTCCGATTCAATTCCTAAATCAACTAAGCTGAGTACTGTGGGTTTTATAGTGTTAGCAGTTTTTTTATAGGGGAAACTTTATCATAATTTAGTTGTTAAATTAACAGACTCATAATTCAGTTTATTTCTTATTGTTAATCTCGAATCTTTAGCAGTTTTTTTATAGGGGAAACTTTATCATAATTTAGTTGTTAAATTAACAGACTCATAACTCAGTTTATTTCTTATTGCTAACCTCGAATCTGAATGCAGGCTGATTCATCACCCTTATTGAAGGAAAACTACGCCAGCTAGAATAACCCCCTAATGATCGTAGAATTGAGGCTTCTGTGATCCATCATAGGATTTACGCCGAAGCTCTTCTTATAATCCCTAATGATCCTTAAAGACACAGGGTTTCACTCATGCTACATGCTTATGAGTCTTGGGTCATTAACATATTTCCTTAATTATAAGCTCTTAACCAAACAAAAACAATTTTCAAACATACTCCAAATCCTTAATATAAACAATCTATTCAATAAATAATTTTTTTATTTTATCAAAATTTTAAATTTAATTTTTTTCATCAAATTGGAATTCTGGTTAATTTTTTCATCAAATTGGAATTCTTGTTCTTTGGAAATATACAACAGCATGCAGGGTGGGTTAGACTGAGCCATGAAGGAGAAGAATGTCATAGTCTAAAAGGTCCACAATTTACTCATAAAAGAATAAAAAATCTCATAAATTTTTGTAGAAATTTTGACATTGAGCTAAAGTGGGCCCTATGAAATGATAAGAATCACCCAAAATGGAAGTGGAAGTGGGGACCTTACATTGTCGTGCAAGCGAAAATGAAGACTAACATGCTCCTCCTCGATCATGTACTACTTTTTCAGCCCTCACCTAAGTGTTTCACATGACAGGTTCTATGTGTTTGTACGAGAACAGCACCACCATTCATCATGGAACTTGAGTTTGAAAAAGTGCCCCTACTACTACTATTATGATTATGAGGTGATTTGCTCATTAAATATAGTAAGAGAAATTCGGCATTAATCAATTTTTTTCCAAATAATTTAAATAAAACAAAAATGGTACAATAAATAATAAGAATAATTATTATTATCACAAAATTTTAGTTTGATTGTATACATGAATGTATCTATTTTGAAATAGGGTTTTTATAATTATAATTTAATTATTAATAATTAATAATAAATAGATGGTAGAGATTTACCTCTGAACTATTCATGGATAGCAAAGATTTAACTTCTACGAAATATCCATGGAATATTTTTAGTAACGGTCAGAATAGAGGGTTATTTTGATTAAAAACAATGAGCAACTCAGCATCACTTCTATGATTTTCTAAAATTACTGGTGTATCTTCATTTGTTCCCAATGGCAATGGGCCCAATAGGGGCCCTTCCCCGAAGTGACGAGGTTGTTACCTTACATGCCTTAATATCAAGCTGAAGCCCAACCCTAGGTCAAAGGAGCAACAATGTAAATTTGTTAAAAAAGTGCAAAATATGTCGTAAGTAGCACTCCCTTCAGGGTTTCACAAGACTCCATTAACCTTCTTCGACAAACCCTTGGTCGGGAAGCTCATGAGCATGTGCCCCTCACCCAAAGCCATCGATCAATGGGCTGACAAATCATGGAAGTCCATGATGAAAGGTAACTTGGATGTTCTTGTAGTTGGCAATGATTTTATTGTCTTCCTCTTTGAATCTAAGGAGGATAGAGACATCATTTTTTGGAATAGGATGTATTTTTTTGGCTCAAGAGGAATGTAACTGAATTCCTGGTCTCTGGATTTCAACCCGGGTGAGGATATTCCTATAGCGATGTCGGTATGGGTTAAACTTCCTTAGTTACCCTTGTCCTACTGGAGTGATGAATGCTTGAAAGTGATTGGAAATGGGGTAGGAAGGTATCTAGACTATGTAGATCCAAAAGGTCAACAATTTGCATACGCCAAAATTTGTGTAGAAGTGGACCTACAGAAAGAACTCCATTTTGAGATCATCCTAACCTAAGGAGAATGGAAACACATTCAACCTCTGGATTATGAACAACTTATGTTTAGGTGCAAAAGATGCCATGATTATGGGCACTTTGTTCATGCCTGTAAAAAAATTCCAGGTTGGAAATGAGGGAGTGACTTATACACAAGAAAATCAATGGCATAATCAAAAGAGTGGCGCTAATTGAGGGAAAAGTGGGGCCAAGAATTCCAAACCATCTGCTCAGCATGGAACTTCCCCCTCGGCCAACCCATTTGAAAAATTATCCCAAGACAATATTGTTCAGGAGGAGCCAAATGACGATATAGAAACTCTAGGAAACAAGGAGAACATGATTGAAGGGTAGGAAAAAATGGTAGAAGGACAAGAAGGAGAAAATTACGAAGGCATCCTAATAAAGGAAGTTCCCAATGATAATGTTGCTCATCCTCAGCTCCAACACATTTTATCCACTCCTTCAAGTTCTAAAGGGAGGGAAAAAGAAATAGAAATGGTGTCTCTAGAACTTCCAGAATCAATGGAGGGAATGGGAAAGGTGTTAACAAGAAGCACCAATAAAAGGATCATCTGGGGAAGTGATTCCTCTAGTCAAGAATTGGAAAACCACAAAAAAAAGCAGGAGACCAACCAAAAAAGAAACAAAGGAAGTCAAAGCCAAGCAAAATATTAAACAAGGCAATCGGTTCCAAATTACAGAAATTCTAAAAAATGTGAGCAGCAAGGAACACAAAAGCACGAGTATTGGAGGAGGTAAGTCAAACTCTTGTAAGTTTAGATGAAAGTCATCTCTTGGAATATTCAGGGAATGGGAAACCCTCTTAAATCCCAGGCTTTGAGAGACTTAGTTAGAAGAGAAAATCCACATATTTTGGTTTTACAAGAAACCAAATTAGCAGAAGAAGAGACCATGTCCATGTTAAGGACATTTCAGAGAAATAGTTATGGTGTTATGCAGGGTTCATGTGGAGCTTCCAGAAGTATAGGTACCTTTTGGCTTGATTCATGTTTTGTGCTAAAATCCTGGACCAAATCAAGATTTTGGGTGGTGCTCATGCTTGAAGACAAAAATTCAAAAGAATTTTTATTTATCATTAATGTATATGCTCTTGTGATATACAATGAGGAGGGACAATTCTAGGATTCTCTCATCAAGTTAAAATAGGAACAATGACATATCAATAGTATTGTTGGAGGAGACCTCAACACTGTGTTATTTTCTTTAGAAAAATGAGGGGAAGTGTTGTCATATCCCCTTTCACGAAGAGTTGGAAGATCTTCTCAGTGAATGGGATCTGCTGGATGTCCCTCTAAAAAAAGGGAACTATGCCTGGTACAATCGATAATCTGGATTTCAATACTTAGTGACACGATTAGATCATTTTCTAATACAAAATTATTGGTTGGCCAAATAAATTAGATATGTATCATCAATATTGGCACAAGATGAATCAGACCATCGACCTATTTTACTCTCTCTCGACCCTCCTGAAGATCTCAGGCCAATTCCGTTATGATACAATCCAAGGCGGCTTTTGAAGGAAGGTGTCTCATAATTAATTAAATACTCTTGGGAATTTCCTGTAAGAGGATCCCCATCTTTTATATGGGAGTCCAAATTGAAAATGGTTAAACAATATTTAAGAATGTGGGATGAAAATAATTATAAGCCCTCAAGCAAAGAGAAACTCAAAATTATCAATTTATTCAACTTGTCTTGATGATGAACCACACTGGTTGGTTCGAAACGTGTCGACAAATGGTATCTCATGTGATTTTCGCCAAAAAATCTCTCATAAACTTGATATGGATCACAGAAGCCTCAACTCTACAAGGTCCATCAATCCTTGATGGATTCTAACCACATTGCAAAGTGGCAGTTTGAAGAAGAAAAACAATTAAGTAAGAAGATACAAGTTCTTATCAAGCAAGAAGAAGAATATTAGTGGTTAAATTCTAGAAGTTTCTAGCTTCGCGTTGGGGATAAGAATTCCTCTTTCTTTCATAAACAAGCTCCTACCCAAGAAAACAGAAATAAGGTCAAATTGTTAGAAAATTATATATTATAGAGCAATGGAACACATCAAATATTGCCAAAATATAAACATAGAAGATGCATAAAACAAGAGAGACACAAATATACGTGGTTCACCCAATTTGGGCTACATCACGAAGAAACAACCAATCCTTCTTTTTATATTATCCAACAAACTGAAGAGATACAACCTATAGCAGATCCGTTGTAATTCCCTCTTCGCTCTCAATCTCCTCTCTCTTCCTCACTCAAAATACAGATGTACATAGACGCAATACAATTTGCTCATATATAGTAATGGGTTTCCTTCTAGGGCAAAAAACGCTAAATTAAACATAACTTCTACCATCTGATCTCCACCTAATGAATGGCCTAGATTGACTATGAAATTACAACATTTGACAAGGCAATTTTACATCTATTCTTAGCTTCAGGGACATTTCCCCCGATCCCCCCGCTAGGGGAGCCTCCCAAAGGTCGCAGTCCCCCACCCCCCCTCCCGCCCCCACCCCCCAACCCCCCGCAGTGAATATTTTATGGGTGGCATTGTCGCCCCATTACAAACTAGGGTCCAATGCAGTGATACCTTTGAATATAGAAGATAATCAAGCTCCACACCCAACAATCTCCCACTTGGAGATTGATTATAGAAACTCCACTACTACTTCATTTATTGGACGATGACTCCACTTTGGACCTGGATGTTTCTCATCTTCTTCATCATACTTGAAGACCAATTGAAATTGAGCAAATTCTTAGTTTCTCCCTAGTTGCAACTTTTGTTAACATATCTGCAGGATTCTGGCTAGTGTGTATCTTTTCTAGCTTCAATTGTCCATCTTCCAACGCTGACCGTATGAAATGGTACTTGAGTTGTATATGTTTAGTCTTGGAATGAAATGTAGAGTTCTTTGAAAGATGTATGGCACTTTTGATGTCACTGTATAACTTTCCCAACTCCTACTTCTTACCCAATTCATCCAGAAACATTTGTAACCAAATCATTTCTTTACTAACCTCTGTAGTAGCAACATACTCTGCTTCTGTTGTTGAGAGTGAAACAACACTTTGCAGTTTTGAGACCCAGCTGACAGTTGTTCCATCTACAGTAAACACATACCTTGTTGTGCTTCTCATGTTATTTCTATCACCTGCCATATCTGCATCAACATGTCCCTGTAGAACAATGTTTGAACCACCAAAGCATAATGCTTGATTTGTGGTACCTCTCAAATACCTGATAATCCACTTCACTACCATCTAATGTTATTTTCCTGGATTGTTCATGTACCTACTTACAACTCCCACTGCATGTGCAATATCAGGCCTTGTGCAAACAATTGCATACATTAAGCTTCCAACTGCTGATGCATATGGAACTTTAGACATATGAGCCATTTATTCCTGAGTCTTGGGACACTCCTCCTTAATTTGAAATGGCTAGCCAAAGGTATACTAACTGGTTTTTCATTATGTATATTAAACCTTTTCAATACCTTTTCTATGTACTCAATTTGAGACAATGTTAATTTGCGATTCTTCTTGTCTCTAGTTATTCTCATACTAGGGATTTGTTTTGTAGCACCCAAATCCTTCATTGCAAATGAGTTTGCTAATTTTATTTTGAGCGCATTTATTTCTTGCATGTTAGAACCTACAACAAGCATGTCATCTACATACAATAACAATATAATATAACCGCCATCATTTTTCCTTTTGAGATAAACACAATGGTGAGAGTGACATCTAACATAACCTTGCTTAGACATAAATCTGTCAAGATACCACTACCTTGGAGCCTGTTTTAAGCCATACAAGCTCTTCTTCAACCTGCACACTAGTTTCTCCTTCCCTTTTACCTCATATCCTTGTGGCGCTGCATATATATCTCTTCCTCCAAATCCCCATGGAGAAAGGTTGTCTTTACATCTAACTACTCAAGATGCAAATCTTCAGCTGCTACTTGACTTAAAATATTTATGATTGAAGTCATTTTAGCAACAAGAGAAAATATCTCATCAAAGTCTATACCCTTTTTCTGTGCAAACCCTTTCACCACAAGTCTAGCTTTATACCTTTTTCTACTTCCATCTTCTTCCTTCAACTTGTAAACCCATTTATTCCACAATGTTGTTTTACTTGTAGGCAGCCTGACTAAGTCCCAAGTCTAGTTATGTGCTAAGGATTCCATCTCTTCTTTCATGGCTTGCTCCCACTTCTTCCTGGTTTCTAGCCGTTAGGATTCCAAGAAACTCTCCTAGGTTGTAGCTCGAAGATGCCTGATAACATATACATTCAACTATTGTTGCAGGTTTAATGGAAGGAATGATGGTTTGGTTCAAGCCAAATAGCCACTTTCACTCTGTTTCACTCCAGACACGCATGAACACCCTCATACTACAAGGATTTAGACCACCAATGCTCACAGTTTAGATATAAGGTGAATATGAGGAATACTAACCACACTAGCAGATGCACAAGACCATGTGACGGTCAGATACAACTAGTAAAGAAACCTATAAATCTAATCTATTAATGCAAAGACAGGATGACAACTCTCTTGCATTAGATAGAAAGAAACTTGAGCAACCTATTCAGTGATGCATTCAAGATTCTAACACCGAGATAAGATGACAGTTATCAAGTGCTAAACATCAAGAGATCAAGAACACATTATATCAGGCACAAGCTTAGAACAAGAAGAAAGTGGATAGTGAGTAGTTAGAAACAAAAGAAGCTTGTATTAGCTCAAAATGAAGATGAGATGCTACAAGTGAAAAAATGTCTACAGTCTCCAGAAGTTGAACCTTACATCAAATGCCAACCCTGATTACATCTTACTTTTGGATATTTATAAGTTTACAATACTATGGCACTTGACCATTCAGGTATGGAGGGGTCATAATTGACCACCAACTGCATTTAACCACCTGATGGAGTCTCTGAATGTGTTTTCTTGCTTCAGTGGGTGAATTTGATCCGTTCAGGTGTTGTGTTGTCCTTTTAGGCTGTTGGAGTGCTTGTACCGGTGGAGTCCATGACTGGTAAATTTAGTTACAGAGTCGTTCTTGTCCTTTTCTCCTTTTGGCCATGCTTTCTATTAGATATGGTTGTTGGGGGGTCTGACTGTGGTTGATGATGGCAAAGCTGGTCATCTCCTTCTTTGGGCAATAGAATGGTCAGAGGACGTGGAATGCATGGGTAGGTGGATGATTTGGGTGAGCGAGAAGAATGACCATCGGATCGGGGAAATAAACAACGGAGATGGCTTTGATGGGGGCTATAAGCTGAGGTGAGAGCGGGGTGAGTTGAAGCCGTTGGATCTTTAGCAGATGGATCGGATGGTCATCGGGAGATGAAAATGCATGGAAGTTTAATGGGCAGGGCAGTTTGTTCAGGCGATAAAGGTTTTCATCGCACTGCTTTCAGGCACTAAGCGGTAAATGCCCAAGGTCGAGCAATTCCACTCAGTGATTGACACATATCAGTGGATGAGAGAGAAAAGCTGCTCTCATCGCGCGCTATCACTTGATCAAATTGCCAGCGCGATGAGAGCGAAGACTGTCAGATCTCAGTGGTTGGGTGCAATGGGAGCCGTTGGATCGGCGGGGGTGGATCAATGATGGGGATGCAATGAGAGGTTTATGAGCGCGTGAGGGCGTATGGGTAAGGTTTTGTGGATACTTTGGGGTTATGCACTTGGCGCTGGGGCCAAAAGGGAATTTTTTGGGTTTCAGAAGGCTTATTCAGGAAATGGAAAGGGTTTAAAAGTGGGTGAGGTGGAGGAAGAAAGGGAAAAATGACCAAATATGAGCCGCTTTGGACACCATCAAATAGACCAAGCTTTTCTTTGACATTAAAAAGTCAGTGCTGCATAGCTGGGCTAACACTAGCTCCTTCTGGGGATGAAAGCCTCCCTGTGAGGTTTCAAGAACCGTAGACCACTTCCTTTCATACAAGAACAAGATAAACAATATTTCCTAGTGTTCCATTGGGCATGGAGTCTAATTAAGCCTACACGGAAACTTGTAAAAAGAACATATTTACAATGTTGAGGCCTAAAGGCCTTAATTAACATAAATTTTCAAAAACCGCCCATTGACTGGGCTATCAAAATTGTTTCTCCTTCCAAACTCTACAGCATGAAAGTATTGTCCCCCTGGACTTGAGCGATGTTGAATGATCCTGTCTATAGAGCATCAAATTTACCAAGATCTCCTTGCCTTTCCTTCAGTGCATCCCATTGGAGAAAAAAATCACCATACTGAGAATTGACCCTTTTTACCTTTCTGTGAAAGGTTTCCTTCTCTTGGTCAATGTTCATGTCAGCCAATTCATAAAAGACTTGCAAAATCTTGTTGATTTGATCACCTACCTGAAAATTTTTAGGACATTTGACCTCATCAGGTAGAGACGGTTTATATTTTACCCCCTCTCTGTATACTCTCATCCTTGGATGCTTTTCGTGGAATCTTTTGTGCACCTGCTGAATAATAAGGACTATTGTGTACTCGGTTGTGTCATTTGTGGCCTGAAAAACTAATATAAATGGTGAATCAATGTATTATGGTGTGGGGGACATAGGGACTTCACCTGCTCCTGTAGCTTTCTTAGAACATGCCCCATCAAAGAAGGTGTCCCAAATCTGTGGGCCTTCTTCCTTTGTGATCTGGCAAACTGCCTTTTAAGGCTGTGTGGAGGCCAACTGGGTAGGCTTCGTAATGTCAAGACTGAGCTTATCCATGTCAGCCTTGGGCATTGAATTGTGGCTAGCTCCAGTGCGTAGGGGGAAATTATGAGGAATTTTATCTTGAACAGACAAAGGAACATAAGATGATGGGGAGATGAGTTCACACTTTTTGATCACTGGGCTGAGAACAATAGCTAGTTGGTCATTTTGGAAATTCACATAGTCAGTGGAAGCTTGGATGGTTTTAGGCTCAATATTTTCAAAGATAGATTTCTTGAGGGACTCATTCTTCACTAGTTCAATAAGAGGCATAGGTATTCTTGGCTTCTGAATTTTTGATTGAAAACTAAAAGAAGAAGGGGACTTGTCAAGGCCTCTTACCTCTATGGCTAGAGCTTTGAGGATGATAGGATCAACTGTTGGCTACTTCTACCTATGGACTTGTTATTCTGTAGGGACAACAACTTCATGAGTAGGAGTTTCTTTGACATTATTCATCATAGATCTCAGATCATATTGATGCTAATCAACAGTTGGTAGAATAGCTTCACCATCACATTCTTGGCTGATCTAACCATTGAATAATGACTTCTCATAGGCAGCTTTGGTTAAAAAAGGGGCACTGCCCTTGTCTTCCATACCCTGGATCTCATCATCTTCTTTAAATTGCTCTTCTTTCATGACTATGTTCTGGAAAGGAGCCTTAACCCTTTGTTCTTCATTGGCCTCTTTTCCCATTTGAATGATCTGCAATTGTTCATTTACTCTTCTGAATGGATTTGGATTCCTAGGAGCAACTGTATTAGGAAGCCTTGCTTTCCTAGAACTCTGTTCAACCTTCAGTTTGGATATCTCAGCAGCCAATGACTCTATCATCTTAGTCATTTTGTCTATTTTAGGTTCTGCAGATGAAGAAGATTCACCCCTCTGTCTCCTTCGATTAGCATGTCCTTTGATTTTTTCTGCAGCCATGATATTGGATTCCACCTCCAAGGTTGCATCTTGCATATCAGCCAAAGAAGCAAATCTTCTCTCCCTCAATAGTAAACAGAAATAATGATCGAAGGCATTGGCATAGGTGAGCTTAGTAGAGGTAGGGGTGGGTTTCACTTCAGTTGGCATCTTGCTGTACATGCAGTTAAATCTCTAATTAAAATCAGACAACACCTCACCATTTTCCCTCTGTAAGTTCCCAAATTCAGTATGATAGTAGAGTAGATCTTGCTTATCCCCCCAATGCTTTAGGAACACATCATCTAAGGCCTCGATATCTGCTATAGACCTAGGGGTTGATTCTCTAAACCATTTTCTAGCCTCTCCATCTAGGCTTTGGACAAATACTCTCCTCCACACATCATCTTCACTAATGTCTAGATTATCAACATAACTACAAAAGGACTCAAGGTGTTCTTCAACTGTTACTCCCTCTGTACTCGTGAACTTAGGCATGTATTTCTGATATTCTCTTTCAAGCATGGCATTCAAAGGAATAGGTAAGACCAAGGGTCCATACCTACCAGCTATGATTCTTTCCATTTTGGTAGGTGCTTGTGGGCCTGCCATGACTAGGGTAGAGGGAAGGATATTGGTAGTTTGAAAGGTAGGGAGTTGAGAAATGACTGACAGGGCTAAAGGAATATGATGGACTGGAAGGGAGGCTTTCTTTGGACTGAGATCCAAAGGGGAACTTGTTGAACAAGGAGCTTTATGAATCTCTGGGAGTATTTCTTTACTGATAGTGCTAGGCTCTATATTTTCAACCTGTGCATGCTCAGTTACAAGCCTTTCTTGCATAGATACATAAGATTATTTAATATTACCTAATATTGATGCTACTTTTCATGATATCTTGCTTTGCTTAACAATTTTCTCAGGGTCAGCTGGTGATTTATGAGGATTTCTCCGAGTATGTCTCATAAACTAAACCATAACTGTAATGTGGAGTCGCCAAGAGGTTTAGCCTCCAGTAGAGCCGCCAGATAGATGATTACAACAAAAAATGTGTCCAGACTTTGTCTATCATCAAAGTTGTATCTATGTCATTCTCCCAGGGAAGTTGAGCTTCAATCTCCTCTACCCGGTAATGGCGCCAATTATGTTAGGATTCCAAGAAACTCTCCTAGGTTGTAGCTCGGAGATGCCTGGTAACATATAAATTCAACTATTGTTGCAGGTTTAATGGAAGGAATGATGGTTTGGCTCAAGCTAGATAACCACTTTCACTCTGCTTCACTCCAGACATGCATGAACAACCTTAGACTACAAGGCTTTAGACCACCAATGCTCACATTTTAGATATAAGGTGAATATGAGGAATACTAACCACACTAGCAAATGCACAAGACCATGTGATGGCCAGTTGCAACTAGTAAAGAAACCTGTAAATCTAATCTATTAATGCAAAGACAGGATGACAACTCTCTTGCATTAGATAAAAAGAAACTTGAGCAACCTATTCAGTGATGCATTCAAGATTCTAACACCGAGATAAGATGACAGTTATCAAGTGCTAAACATCAAGAGATCAAGAACAAATTATATCAAGCACAAGCTTAGAACAAGAAGAAAGTGGACAGTGAGTAGTTAACAGCAAAAGAATCTTGTATTAGCTGAAAATGAAGATGAGACGGTGCAAGTGACAAAATGTCTACAGTCTCGAGAATTTGAACCTTACATCAAATGCCAACCCTGATTACATCTTATTTCTGGATATTTATAAGTTTATAATACTAGGGCACTTGGTCGTTTAGGTATGGAGGGGTCATAATTGACCACCAAATGCATTTAACTGCCTAATGGAGTCTTTGAATGTGCTTTCTTGCTTTAGTGGGTGAATCCGATCTGTTCAGGTGTTGTGCTGTCCTTTTTGGCTGTTGGAGTGCTCGTACTGGTGGAGTCCATGACTGGTAAATTCAGTTACAGATATGTGCTTGCCCTTTTCTCCTTTCGGCCATGCTTTCTATTAAATATGGTTGTTGGGGGTCTGATTATGGCTAATGATGGATGAGTTGGTCATCTCCTTCTTTGGGCAATGGAATGGTTAGAGGATGTGGAATGCATGGGTAGGTGGATGATTTGGGTGAGTGAGAAGAATGACCATTGGATTGGGGAAATAAATGGCGGAGGTGGCTTCGACGGGGGCTATCAGCCAAGGTGAGAGCAGGGTGAGTTGGATCCATTGGATCTTTAGTGGATGGATCAAACGGTCATTCAGCGACAAAAATGCACAGAAGTTTAATGGGCGGGGCAGTTTGGTTATGCGGTAAAGGTTTTCATCATACCACTTTCGAGCGCTAAGCAGTAAATGCCCGGGGTTGAGCAATTCCACTCAGTGATCGACACATACCAGTGGATGAGAGAGAAAAACTACTGTCATCGCACGCTATTGCTCAATCAAATTGTCGACGCGATGAGAGCGAAGACCATCGGATCTCAGCAGAGATGATCTGACAGTGGAGAGTGGTAGAGCGGGTCACCTTTATTGGGTGCGATGGGAGCTGTTGGATCGGCAGGGGGTGATCAACGGTGGGGATGCGATGAGGGGTTTATGAGCGCGTGAGAGCGTATGGGTAAGGTTTTGTGAATACTTTAGGGTTTTGTGCTTGGAGCTGGGGCCAAAAGGGACCTTGTCGGGTTTTTGAAGGCTTATTCAGGAAATGGGAAGGGTTTAAAAGTGGGCGAGGTGGAGGAAGAAAGGGAAAAACAACCAAATGTGAGCCCCTTTAGACACCACCAAACATACCAAGCTTTTCTCTGACATTAAAAAGTCAGTTCTACATAGCAAGGCTAACACTACCTGGACTGCTTCTTCATAATATTCTATTTCACCAGAATCAATTAATAATACATATTATAATGAAGGAGAGTATCATTCAGGGGGTCTAATTATCTTGGTATATCTTCTAACACCACTTTAGGTGTTTGAGGTGCTTGTTTCTGTTGTGGTTGTTTTTCTGGCTATTGATCATTATAATTTTCAGGCACCATCACTTTTCTTGTGATCTCGTCAAGCACTATGTATTCTCTATTTTCTTTTTCCTGTTTCTTTTCCTACGACTGATCCTTACACAAAACCTTTTCATTGAATATGACATCTTTGCTCCTAATGATTTTGTGTTTTTCATAGTCATAAAAACGATAACCAAAATCATTAACACCATATCCAATAAAGGTAAATTTCTTTGATTTTGCCTCAAGCTTTGTTCTATTTTCTTTATTAATGTGGACAAAGGCTTCACAACCAAAAGTCTTTAAAAAGGAGTAGTTTACCTTTTTACCTGTTCGTGCCTCCTCTGGAATACCACCATCCAAGGAACTTGAAGGCCCTCTTTTTATTAGATAAAAAACCTTATCTACAACATCTACCCAAAATTGTAAAGGCAATCCTACATGCAATCTCATGCACCTTGCACGCTCCATGATTGTCCTGTTCATCCTTTCTGACACCATTTTCTTGTGGTGTTCTTGGAATTGTCTTCTGTCTACGAATTCCATTCTCTGAACAGTACCTATCAAAATCTTTGCTGCAATATTCACCTCCATTGTCCGATCTGAGACACTTCAACCTTCTTCCTGTCTCATTTTCAAACAAAGCTTTCCATTTCTTGAAAGTATCAAATACATTAGATTTATTTCGAATAAAATAAATCTAGGTTTTTCTAGTTGCATCATCAATAAAATTAACATAATAACGGGATCCACCAAGAGATGATACCTGAGCAGGTCCCCATACATCTGTATGCACAAGATCTAATTTTTCGCTCTTATTTTCTTTCCCAACTCTAAGGAATCTAAATCTCTTCTGTTTTCCATAAACACAATTCTCATAGAATTTTAAATCAACATGCTTCAAACCTGGCAACAAATTTCTTGAGTGAAGAATCTGCATCCCCTTCTCACTCATGTGCCTGAGCCTATGATGCCATAATGTCGTATCTTCTCCTATAGAGGTTAAAGCATTAACAGAATTAGAAATATCACTGCATCAATACAATGTGCCAACCTTTCCTCCTTTTGCTATTACCAGGGATCCTTTAGTGACCTTCCAGGTTTTACCTGTGAAAGTAGTTATGCAACCTTCACCTCCCAATTGCCCTGTTGAAATCAAATTTTTCTTTAGATCTGGAACATGCCTTACCTCCTTCAATAGCCACTGGTTTCCATTTTGTTGTTCTATGAAAACTGTACCCATTCCAATGATTTTACAGGGTTTATCATCTCCCAAACGAACCTGTCCAAAATCTCCTTAAACATAATCATAAAATTTTTTTCTATCAGGTGTGGCATGGAATGAGGCCCTTGAATCTAAAACCCAGGCATCAATAATATTTTCTATTGAAAGAATCAAAGCATCTTGCAACACATCACCTATTACATTCGCTTCATGATTATTTTCTTGTTGCGTGTCTCCTTCTTTTCCCTTTCGAGACTTGCAATCTTTCTTTAGGTGCCCTTTCTTTCTACATTTCTAGCACACTATCCCTGATTTGGACTTGGATCTACCTTTTCTTGACTTACTGCGACATCCAAGGCTCTTTCCTCTTTCCATTTTCTTCCCCTAGTCTTTGCAGTTAAAGCATTACTTGATGTCTCACTGGAGATTTTCCGTCACATTTCCTCGCTAAGGATTGCAGTGACAACATCATCAAACTTTAAAGTACTAGATCCAGAGACAGAGTTACTAATGGTCATAGCTAAACCATTCCAACTTTTTGGAAATGAGAACAAAAATAACAGAGCCCTAACTTCATCATCAAAATTTACCCCTACAGATTTTAACTGACTGGTAACCGTTTAAATTCATTTAAACGATCAGCAATAGATCCACCTTCTGACATCTTCATATTAAATAAACACTTCATAAGAAATACCTTATTTGAGGCTGAGGGTTTTTCATATGGTTTGGCCAATGTCGACATTAAACCCTTTGTTGTCATTTCCTTTGAAATATTAAATGCTACCGACGCTGCTAGGCACAGTCATATTGTTCCAAGTGCTTTCCTATCGAGAATATCCCATTCTGTGTATATCATACTCATCGGCTTCTTTGTCTTTCCGCTCAATGGTTGGTACAAATCTATCTGGTATAAATAATCTTCCATCTGCATCTTCCACAGCTGGTAGTTTTGGATGTTAAATTTTTCAACCCTAAACCTACTATCTTCTGCCATTGCTCCCACTCGAACCAGGAACCCTTCTCTTCTATGAGTTTATCAGCTAAAAAAGACCTTCGGCTCTGATACTAGTTGTTAGAAAATTATATATTACAAAGCAATGGAACACATCAAATATTGCATAAATATAAACACAAAAAATGCATAAAACAAGAGAGACACAAATATACATGGTTCACCCACTTTGGGCTACGCCCATGGAGAAACAACCAGTCCTTCTTTTCATATTATCTAGCAAACTAAAGAGATACAACTTGCAATAGATCTGTTGTAATTCCCTCTTTGATCTCAATCTCATCTCTCTTCCTCACTCAAAATATATATGTACATAGACGCAATACAATTCCCTCATATATAGCGAGGGGTTGCTTTCTAGGGAAAAAAACCTTAAATTAAACATAACTTCTACTGTCATATCTCTGCCTAATGAACGGGCTAGATTGACTATGAAATTACAACATTTTACAAGGAAATTTTACATCTATTCTTAGCTTCAGAGGCACTGCCCCCGATTCCCCCGCCAGGGGGGGGGGCTCCCAAAGGTCGCAGCCACTCCCCCTTGCAACGAATATTTTATGGGTGGCGTTGCCACCCCATTATGAACTGGGGTCCAATGTGGCGATACCTTTGAATACAGAAGATAATCAGGCTCAACACCCAACACAAATAAATCATTCTTGAAGGCCTTCCTAAAATTTCGACCTTTCTTGAAATTAAGTAAGAAGCCTATCATTTCTACAAGGTATTATACTTTGAGGAAAAGGCAAAAGATACCAGAGTGGAGAAATCCTTTACTTCTTGTCTTCCTTTGATTGTTTTGGATTTGGAAAATTCTCAACTCTCAAAACCAATTGAAGAATTTGAGGTTATAGAGGCGAATTGGTCTCTTGATCCAGATAAAGCTCTAGGTCCAGATGCTTTTTCAATAAGCTTCTATAGATATTTTTTGGGTCTAACAAAAAGGGATCTACTAATAATGTTGACTTCTTCGAATTCAAAAGGGAAGTTGGGAGGAAAATCCAATTCCTCCTTTCTGGCCCTTATTCCTAAAGAATCCAAGCCCTCCCCATTCTCTCATTTTCAACCTATCTCTTTATGTAACTTCTCTTATAAGATATTGACCAAGATTATGACCATCAAATTAATCAAGTTTATTTCAGCTATAATATCAGAAAACCAAGGCGGTTTTATGAAGCACAGGTAGATGTTGGACAACGTGATTCTTGTTCAAGAGGAAATCTACTCTAACAAATAAATAAGTGAACCAAGTATGGTAATTAATCTGACATGACAAATGCATTTGATAGAGTTTGCCATTCCTTTTTGTTTTCAATTAATATGGAAAAGTTGGGATTTGTTAGGAATCCATCATAAGGGTTAAAGCTTGCATTGGAAATCCTTGGATTTCTCCTCTGGTAAATGGTCGACCATTGAATTTCTTTATGGCCTCAAGGGGTTTGAGGCAAGGTTGCCCTCTCTCCCCTTTCTTATATATCCTTGTAGTAGATAGTCTTAGCAGGAATTTTGGAGATGGTAAGGGTTGAAGGAAAGATTAAATTAGGTATAGAAAGAAAGGTTAAGGAATTTAATCACTCCCACTTCGCAGATAACACTATTCCTTGGAAGTTCATCAAAGCAAATTACCGGAAAATTCAAGCAAGCCTTGGATTGTTATTTAGATTTATCTAGTGGCCTTGTGAACAAAAGGAAGTGTTCGATCTTTGGATGGAATAAATTTGTAGCAAATCTATTGGAAATCTAAAAAATTATGGAATTTCCAATGGAGAATGATTTCCAATTTTTAAAATATCTTGGAATTCAAATCTCCTTGGTTGCTACAAATTCTGAATGTTGGTCTGAAATCATGAGAAAATTTAAAAACAAAATACAACCATGGGAAACTCAATGGTTACCCATTGCTGGTAGAGTAATCTTGGTGAAGTATGCTCTCTCCTCTCTTCCCATTTACCTCTGATTGGGTTTGTTGGCTCTAAAATTTGTCCTCAACCAGATGAGTCTACTAATTTGTAAATTTATATGGCAAGGAGGCAAGAGAAATGAAAAAAAATTATCTTGTGCACTGGAACATTGTGCGTCTTCATAAGGAAAATAACAGACTTGCGGTGAAAGATCCTCTATATATGAATTTAGCTCTCGGTGTTAAAATTGTAAGGGGGATCATATCGGAATTGAAACTATGGTGGAAATTGGCTTTTATAAGAAACTATTTTAATAAAACTAGATTTCTTGGGGCTTAAACTGTTAATTGGTCTAGTCTCAGATCCAAAATTTGGAAGTTTTGCATAGCGGCTTCATCACTCATCACTGATAATCTAAGTTGGTGATTAGAGAATGGTGCTAGAATTAATATTTGGTAATACAACTTCTCCCCCTTCAGTCCTCTGGGAGAAAATGCACAATTTTAGGATTTAGCCAATTGGATGCAGCAGGAAGGAATTCAAAAATTAAGAGGCATCTCTCTTTGGGATGATCGGGACCTTTGGAAAGGATGGTCAAGAATAGTGCTTCTGAGCCATGTCGAGTCTCAATGGGAAAGTCTGATCAACATCTTAAAAGGTTTGGCTCCAATTTCTTTCTCTATGCAGGATCATCGCTCGGAAATTAAGTTTGCATGAAAAATACATAGCGAAGTTGGGATATACACATCTCATTAAGCGCCTCTCTCATCCTCCTTGAAGTAGGATATGGTCAAAGATATGGAATAAGGATGGAATGCCAAAAGTCAATTTTTTTTTGTTGGACTCTTGTCCATAAAAAAATTCTAACAACATGGTTTTGGATAGGCAGTGATCGGGTGCTCTGTTAAGGCACTCCTTGATGTGAAGTCACTAGTTCAATTCTCTGGCCTGATCAGGGTGATATATTGTAGATGATGAATATGTAGTCCTGCCAAGCTTACAAAAAAATAAAATAAAAAATCTAACAACATAAAATTTAAGAAGATGTAATATTTATGGTCCAACATGTTGATAAATCAATAGGCATGTAGATTAGGTGGATTTCTCTTACTTGATAATTTCTTATTAATATGTGTTGGCTTCTTATTTCATTTATTATATTCTCTTCATCAAACATTTACCAAAAACATAAAACATGAAGATCACTAGAGACAAAGAACACAAAGATATAGGTTCCCAGCTAGGGAAAAACCCCACAAGGGGGAAACCTAAACAACCTATCTTCTTATAGAATCATATCAAAGTGAGATATCCAAGACCTGAGACCAAGACCAAGACCACCACAAAGATCCCATGTCATCCCTCCTTTGTGCCTTCTCAATAAGTCAGAGGCAACAAAAGTCAATGCTCATCAAACTTCTAAAATATGGTCAACTCCTAAAATTTTGGCTCCTACCTTTTCGGCCCCCTAAAATTTTAGTCTTGCAATACCTTTGAAAATTTCACAGAACTAAAGCATAATTTTTTTCATCTTTTCTCTCCTTTGACCTCCTTTCTCCTTTGATTTCGTTGGTTTTCCTTCTTATCTTGGCACATAAATAGATGTATATGATGAGTGAATGAATGGTCTCCAAAATGGTTGAGTTTATCTCTATATATATACATCCAGGATATTGAATAGGTGGCTATTGGAGCCTAGGCTGACTTGTTCCCAAGGAGGGCCAACTTGGTCCCGTGGTGACATTTTAGACTCTTTTGACTCAAAATAAAATATTTTTCCTTTTCTTACAACAAGACCAATTGGGATTTCGAATCAAATACATTTTCTTGACTCATGACAAATTTTCTTTTGACTCAAATAACCACATAAGCATGAAGAACATGCCTTGACTAATAAAAAATATTGATGATAGTAAAATATTTTTCTTCTTTTTGCTTTTACATGAAATACATATTGATACAAATACAAAGATAATTATGAAGACCGAACCTAGTTACTTTTCCAACAGTCCCTCTTAACTAGGAGGTATTCATAATTACACAACAGGATACAAGGATACTCTCAGATTTAAATATTCTCATAAGAATAGTTTATATTGATAAGCATCATCATAACTAGCATTGTCAATTACAAAATAGCAAGGCCTTGACTGACAAACTCTAACTCTCCACTAGATTAGAGCACAATGCTGAGAGACATACATTTGGAAACCACCACCACCTCTTAAGACACATACCCCATCCAGATGTTCACTAGGTATGTCCTTACATGATTATCCTTATCTTGGATTTCCCCCCCACTCTTAAAGAATATAGGTCCTCCTTAGGACTACTCTTATATTGGATTCTCAATCCTCAAGAAGTATTGGTCCCAAATGCTTATCCAATCCTCTATCTCCCTACCAGTGGCTTCACTAGACTTATGGTTGTTAGTCTCAGTCTAGAGCATGACACATGGAGAATATGGCGTCCACCATCGCTCCCTCTCAACCAGGGATACATAATCAAAATACTTATCATAACATTTTCTACATATTCTTTCTTTGAGATAAGGGGGGTTATGTTGTAGCTGCTTGGCTCCTATCTTACATAATATCATAACAAGCTTCTTTTTGGACATTTCATGTAATTTTGTCATCAAATGATTCATATAGCATCTCAACGAGCCAAACTTCCCCATATATGATAGAACATGATGTCTATATTTACATAACAAAGTTTTTACATCATGATCTTCTAAGCCATCATCAATGTCGTCTACTCAATCCATGTGTTCCTAAGTTGAATAAAACATTTGTCGATACAATATCATCAAATAAGTTATCTTTCCAACCTCTTCACATGCTTCTGCAATATGTTCATTCACGGAGCCAAACCATACCCCATCATTATCAGAGTTTCCAATCACAATAGCCTCTAGTCAAGGTGTGGGATTCTTGATATCAAATTCTTGTTTCTTGTTCGTTATGAGGTCAACATTCCTTTGCATTTTCTATCTTCATATTGCAATATAGTTCTAATTCATGCTTTTCAGCTTCCAACCATCAATCAATGTGTTCCTGGAACGAACCATTCAATTGTTGGTATAATAACATTAGAACTATTCAACTTCTTACTTAAGGACATTTCCCTAGATCAACCATCATCTCTTTTTGTCACAATCTTCTCTTGGATTTTTGCCAAGCTTCAATTAATGTTGTGTCCATCAAGATATTTACTTCTCCCTCTATCCATTTGAGGCAAGTGAAATTCTTTCCAACTTGTTGCCTTCTGCTCTTTCCTTCATATTCTTCATGCCATGCCACATTCTTTCAAATCTTTTATCTGCTAGTCAAGCTTTAGATAGAACTTGCCTTGACCTACAACCTTTATTAGAACACTGTGAAAGACCAAAAAGGACAAGACAAAAATATAATAAATAAGGAGATATAAATCACTTATATTTTGAGAAGGACTAACTCCAAATTAATTTAGGACATGTTCGCCAACCTTCTTCTCACATTAAATATCAAGGTTAGATCTACCTCTAACAGTGGATTTGATTAGATAGGGTTTTTCTTGATTAAACTATGTAAGGGTTCACAAACCCTAAATGCGAAAAGTCTTCAAGACCTTTCAACTTACAAATTCCCTAGAAATATCATTAACAAGCTTTCTATATATAGTTCATTTCATTCCTTTTTCTTATATGCAAAGACTTCAAATGCTAATGATATGTGTACACAAACCCTTCCTAGGATACGTTACTAATTTTCATGAGATCATTATCATAACATCACTACTTATAATTGAATGTAAATGAACATGATTTTTACATACCTCTTATTAATTTTACCTGATCTCCATGATTACTAGGAGTTGATTCAAAGAGAAATTCTAACTTCTCATTTAATTCTCTCCATATACCTCCACAATCATGTCTTCATATGATTTCCACATTGATATCAATGCTTTGTTCTTTAGGCTAGACTACAAACCATGGAAATGAATTCAATATTCATGATGTCATATTCCTTTTTGTTGTTGGCAACGTCTTGTCATCTCAGATAGGTTGACTTCGTTGATGTCATTCATTATTGAACCTAGGAGATGAATTTTGGAAGGTTTTTATCTTTAAAATAGTTGTCTTATGTATATATCGCGAGACAAATTATCATACATATATCGTAGATACCTAGTCCATGATAGTAATGGCCTTATAATAAAATCATGTATGTTTCCATGAATGTCTCCGGAGGATGTTGTTTTGTATATATTCATGCTTAGAGATTATCCATTTTGTTCCCTTCATAGTTCACAAAGTCTTGGTCTCTAGATGGTGTACATTTTTAGTTTCTTTCACAAGCAATTTACTACAACATGGTGACCTTTATACATATCTCAAACTTTTGTATATTGAGTAAAGTTGTTCATATATGTCATTGCAACTTTGTTTTAATCACTTCTTTCAGACTTCAACTCGGCTATATTGATGGAATTCATCTTTATTTTATATGTGAGAAGGATGCTTATGCCATAGACTTCCCATACTTTCGCAGTCCATCTTTTGAAGAGATATACTTTCCGCTTCATATATTGATGCTTAAGGGATCTAGTTCTTTACATAGTCTCATTCTTCAATTTTGGTTTCTTCTTGTTATATATTTGTCTTCCATAAGGAATAATGTCCCACAAGTTCTCATGAAGAATGTCATATAAAGGAGCTTCATTGCTTAAAAACATCTTGGCTTCTAGTGATGAACTTGTACTGTCCTTATAGGACTAGGCATATAGACTAGATTCAAAATGCAGAGATCCTTTACAAGACTTGGACAAAGAGTCAAATTAGTATCTACAGAGTCACGCCTTCAAGGAAATATTTATCACAAAGTCCTCAACATAGTTAGTATAATACTTTATTCAGGGTACCACAGAAATATATTTAATGTACCTTCAAATAACAAGCTTTGACCTTTTCAAAGATTCTAGTTTATTCTTTGTTATCAACCAAAAAATGTTCACCTAGCCATTTCTTACTAGGTTGATCAAAATACATAATGTAGGATGAGCATTACCATGGTAAAACCCACTTACACCGTAGCAAATAATTTAGTGAACCATTTACCTAAATCATTTCTTATTAAAATCCAAAAATCTCATGAGAATAATTAAATAAATCATTATTTATTTAATATCCTCTAAAAATAATTATTAAATAATTATTTGATGATTATTTCTGATCAATTTTGACTTAATCACCTTGGAATGATTAAATAAATCATTGTTGATTTATTATTCCATATTTATCCCCTATTTTGCTTTTGAGATAATTGTTAAATCATTATTTAATAATTATTTCAAATTCATATTTTTTGTAATCCTCACAAAGTGATTACTAAATCATTTTTATTTTTTAATTACTCTAACCACTTTCTAAATAAATATATTTGACCATTTTTAATATCTTTTCCCTCTCAAAAAATATAATAAAATATTCACAACAACTAGATATTGATTTAGTCAATAATATTTTATTATTTTCTACTTCTCAATCTATCTCAATATTTTGTTATAAATAGAGGGTTTTCTCTCCATTCTTCACCATGACCATTTTAATCATCCCCATTATCATCTCATAACATTTGAGCTCCCGTTGGAGTTCAAGCATCCTTTGTTTCTTTCTTGCCTAGTGCGTAACACATATTGAGAGAGAGAAGCACATTGTTGAAGCACAAGGTCAAGAAGGACCCATCCCACAGAGGGGGATATATAGACCCAATTTTTTAATCACTCCTCACAAGGTGTATTGTTCTTGATTAATAAAATTGATCTTTCACATTCTTCATTGGGTTATTGCACTTATATTGATGCTATTATATGTTTCTATTTGCATGTCATATATTTCTGCAGAGTTTTTCTAACATTTTTTCATAGATCTAAAGCTTAGACACAACCATATTTTATTGTTAGGGTTATAAGTCACCTATAACTTAAGTAAGGGATCTTGGTACACTTCTCCAAAAATTTTACACTAACAAATGGTGACTCCACTAGGTCTTTAACACTTTAGTTGTTAACAAATGGTGACTCCACAATTTTAGTGATTGAGAACCTTAGTGACTGCTATTTCAATTATTTTCAATGTTTTTCGAGATTTTTTATTTCTCTTGATTTCTACTTTTACATTTCTTTTAATTTCTGGAAATTTCTTGCTTTTGTTGGGTTTCTGTGATTTTTTTTCGCAAGTTGCAAGTATTGGCCATGCAAGAGATGACATAATCTGGAGCATATCTACTAAGTGAAACCCTTGGTAATAGATAATTTTTTTGGAGCAAAACCTATGCCCCAAAAAACACTTTTTGGCCAGTTATATACATCCGGGTGCACTTTTTAGGTCATAACATATGCCCTATATTTTTTTATTTAATTTAATTTATTTTTTATTTATTTTTTTTTTATTAATTTTATTTTTATTTTATTTTATTTATTTACTTTATTTATTATTATTATTATTATTATATTATTTATTATTTATTTATTTTCGGATTTTTCTGAGACAGTAACATGTGCGTTGAGAAGGGCTTCTGTTCTTTTTTGAGTCGCCTTTAGGCCTGGATCCACTTAGTATTTTTCTCTTCGAGGAAGGAAAAATCCCCCTAGTATTTAGATTAGAGTACATCTCTATCATTTAGGAAGAGAATTGTTAAGTTGAGGAGTCTAGTGGGCATCATTTTCAACCTCTATTTTTAGTACATTTCCCACTTTTTTGGAGACTTTTTAGACGGTTTTTAAAATGCCCCATTCCCTTTAGAATATTGTGTTGGTTGTCCTCTTAGTATCACCTTGTGCATCCTCCCATTCACAAATTATTGTCTCCCATTTTCCAACACTTTCACCTTTCTTTTTTGCATCACTTTTAGCAAATGTTTGCCTTTAGATCGTAGTCCCTTAGAAAATAGATATTTTGGCCTATTTTTTTCTTTGAGTTGCTTGTTTGTCACTATTTTCTTCTGCTTGAATACATTCTTGTGTGGGGGATTGTGTGCTTGTGTTTTCTTTTCATTTTACTATTCATTTTCAGTACTATTTACAATTTATGCACTTTATTTTCAACAACATTGGCATCATCAAAGCACGCTTAATTAACTCATCCACTTGACACATATTTCACACACACACACACCTAAAGTGAACGTGATCTTGGTTACAACCACCAATCCAAGACCTAAAACACTCCACCATAATAATAACTTAACTCACATAGATTAATCCCACATGTGCACTGGGGCCAAAACAATATTTGTTGTTGGGTCTAGGATTAGTGGGATAGGATTCCAACAAATCACTTTGATCACTTACATTGAGACATAGAAAGTTGACATTTTAATGAGCTTAAAATTATTCACCGTCCCACAGTCCAAAGCCGGTGTGTGTCAAAGACCCAATTCAAAGGGGGTTAGGCTTAGGTTATGGTGTGAGCGATTCTCCTCGAGGCTACCCAGCTCGTGGTAGGGAATCACATGACGACGATTGACTACCTAGAAGCCCAAGAATTGACTGACGCCATGGGATGAAGGTAACCTTAGTGGCCAATCTTAGGAGAACACCCTATAGAAGTGGATGTGGGAAAGCAACCGGTCTTCTACCCCACCTTTCTATAGACAACTCTGCTTTTGGGGATCATATTATGTCAAGTAAGAAGTCCCTTGGAAGGCCATCTAAAATGATAGAACTAGGACTTGTTTGAGGATTTATATCACCTTTAGGATAAAGGTTGTTTTTTCTTTTATAGGACGTGTTTTCTTGAATTAGAGTAGCATACCCTTATAGTTAGTTTACACTTTGCACCACTACACTCAATGTTTTCTTGTTGTTTGTTACTCTTTCCCCCCATCGTAAAACTTTTGGACTGCTCTTAGAAAAAATAAACTGTGTTCTTGTTGCAGGACGTATGGCCATTACACACATGAATTTCCCCTTTTACTTTAGAGGCGTCAGACGTGGGAAGCTCAAATAATTGCTTACAAAGGACCTCAGCCTATGGCTCCACCTCCTCCTCCTTCTTCTTCACAATTGGAAGTTCTTACCAATCCATTCCCTCATTAGGGATATGTGGCTACCCAACCTTTCAAGACTCCTCCAACTCCTCAACCTTCACAACCTAGGAATGGAGGTTACTAGATTCTCGTGATGAATTCGAAAGATATCAATCTCTAGACTTGGTCACACCATTATGAAAATCCTCCTGATAAGTCAGTGACTAACTCTCAATCTATAAGTTCCACTGACCCCTTGTCGTCACCAAATGGTACCTTACAGATCCCTCATCCCAAAGAGTTTCACCCTAAGATCACCAAAGGATCGTTAAATCAAAATGTTGCTTCTTCTAAAGACACCCATACATATAGTATAGTAGAAGACTTGGTGTAGTCTCCTACCACCATGTCAACGCTGGAAGTCTTCTAAACATGCCCATCCCAATAGAGAGCTATACTATCTTCCCTAGGTGTTTTGGATCCTTCGGGTGATCATTTAATCATATTTGATGTTGATAAAGTAGAACATCCCCCCCTTCCTTCATTTTTTGCCTTTCAGATACTAGTCTCAATAAAACATGTCATTGTCCAATGGTGTATTATTGATGAAGGTGCCTCCACCTATGTGGTCACTACTAGTGTTTGGAAGCAACTTGGTTCCCCTGACCTGCTACCTTCCATTATCACTATACATGTTTGGGATGGTCACCCCTTGCAACCCCTTAGTTTATATTGGAATTGCTCCATCACTATTATGGGCAAGACGATCTTGATTGACATTGAAGTTATTGATGCCCCTTTAGATTATAACATCTTCCTAGGATGTAGTTATACATATTCCATGTCAGTTATCGCATCTTGTCTTTTGCAAGATGTGCTTCCCTTATGATGGAAAGATCATCACAATCAATTAGTTGACTTATTATGACCCTTAGTCTTAGACCTCTCCTCAGACCACTATTTCATCAATGGTTTGTAAGAAGACCACCCTACCCTTACTGATGTTTCTCCTGGATTGTATAAAGATTCCATATTGTTTGGGGCTTATTATGGCCCATTTCCTACTCCTTCCAAGCTTAGGTCTTCAAGTTTTTACATGCTTCAAGTGTAACGGGCCACTGGCAAGCAGTCGGACATGTTTTCCCAGCAATCAACTCCTCTGAAACCCATGCTCAAGACTCAAATCGTCCTTCAGGAACAATTTCTCCATGCTTGTTCTCTTCGGCTAATGTCCGTCCATGTCTTTCCCATCCAAGAGTATTTCCTCTAGGTCTTTCCCACCTAGGAACATTTCCTCTAGGTAATTACCCCTTTGGTCATATACCTTTCTTTTTCGCACCAACAAGAATATTTTCCACTTTTGTAATGGCTATGTTTAGTCTTCCTAAAATCACTTTGGGGATCCCCATATTGTACATTGATATTCTTGTAGGAACGTCTCCCAACAACTCGAACTTTATATGATTTTGACTCCAATTTAACCGGTCCCTACCACCCTTTACTTTTCTTCAATTCCACAATAGCCTTAGCAGGAATCCCCTCCTATTGCAAAAGCATCTAGTGAGGGGGGAAAATCCCAAAAAAAGGGGGGGAAAGACAAGGTAACAAAGAAACTCCCACTCCTTCTAAACCACCAAAGCCTTATTCTCCATGTGCTTTGTATGATGTTGTTGGGCATGCCACCAATAATTGTCTAGAAATTCCCCATATTAACAATGTGGTCTCTGATACTTTTCCTGACCCTAACATTCCTAAGGTCAAAGTTACCTTACCATAGTCTACCAAGAAGAATAAATACTTACGCATGAACCACCCTTATGATTGGTGTGATAAGTATGGACATTATTCCCATCACTATCCCTGTCTCGAAGACTTTTGTGATACACTTCAAGTGCTTCGCTAGTTAGATTCTGCTCATATTGACTCTCCTTCTCCTCTACTTGTGGGTTCTATTCCTAGTGCTTTTCTAGGACAAGAGGTTTTTCAAGCCACCATTGGATTCCCTCTCTTGATGTCAAGATGACAAATAGTTCAACCCCTATTCTCTACCTGTCGTCATTAATAGTATCAATATATTCATATTATTTAGGAGTTTCCTGTTTTGCTTCTCTCAAACCTTATTTAGAAGACACTTTAGTTTCAACCTCGGTATATGCCACATCTACTATTCATCTATTTCCCATGGTAGACGTTGCGTATGTGAACCATGTCTCCCATTATGATGATTGGTTCAATCATCCCTTTGTTTGAACCCATGAATTTGAACCACATCCACCTTGTGGAAATTACATTTCCACCCAATGTTTGGGTAAAGGGGAATCCACTTTTGAGAGTCCAAGAGAAGCAATTCTCGCCAACCCTCCTAGTGTATCTAGTAGTGTTGATTTTAGTGCCACTATTCTTACCCATTTTGAAGAAATTATAGATTCCCATATCACCCTGTGAATGATCCAGTTAATCATTCCTACATATTCCATCAACAACCTAGTCCCTTAGACATTGTTGTTGTCCAACCCTAGTGTCATTTAAAAGAGCATCTGTTCATTATATCCAAAGCCACTCTTTGGTATGGTGACACCATGTATGTGAACCTAGAAATTCAATCCATTTGAATCCTATATGTAGTACCACATGAGATTGACAATCCACCATTTCCTTTCTCCCACTACATCCTTTATCCATTCTTCCCATAAGAATACAACCATAAACAACAAATGGTGATGACACCACAAAATCATGCATAATAACATTATGTAGAAAAACATCCATATAAGCATTTAGAGTCCATTATTCTAAATATATATGGCATGCCCATAACATGTTATAATGATACATACAAAATTGGGGGCACATAGGCCCCTACATCTCCTCCTCATCCTCTAGAGGATCTCATGCTAGTAGGGATGAATGATTGAATCTCTTATTTGATCACTTGGAACACAATGACACTCTACAAACTCATCCATCTAGGGGCATCATTACCACTTTGCATACCTGATAAGACGCCTTCATCATAATATGTTGGGGGGGAAGTATCTCATGCTTGGGGGCATGATGGCCCCTAACCACATCCTCACTTGATTACCGTAAGTCTCGGCCTAGACCTCAATGATCTAGGTATGGTTGACTATCCTTTCATTCTTTGGATATTTTGTCCTACCAACCTCTTCGGTAAGCCATATACACATTGCATATCGTATATGATTGATTCCATATCTTCCAACATTCTACTCTATGTGATGCCACATTTACCATTTGGTCCCCATGTTTGGCTTGGTGGGTGTGGGTGATCCTAGAAATTCTCTAGTAGTTCATTCCTTTATTCCTTTATTACCTTTATTCTTCACCTGGAACCATCCTTCCAAGAATAATTAAGGCCATTTTTAGACAAGAAAAGTCACCTACCTGAAAGTTGCAGATTCAAATTTCAACAGTCAAGTTTTCCACTACGAGCTCGCCAAGATTTAGGGCCTCGTCCTCCTCTCCAAATTCTCCAACATCTTAATGTGAAAATGAATTGGATTTGGGGGAAAGAATCCCTTTTATAGGAAAACCCTATTTTTTTTGTTAAGCATTACAAACAAATCGTATCTTAGTGTGATGAACCATAATCGATGTTAGAAAGCCCTCACCGAGCACTGTAATGGGTCTCTATTCATTTTTGTGTTGATGGTGCTAGACTTGCTAACATATAAAGGGATCTCCTTGGTAAGAAGTCCCAATTAGACCTTAGACCGTTTGGTGTAGGAGTCCCAGTAGTGGGTCATACGGTAATGCCTTGATCGTGGTTTCACACAGAGGCAAGTAAGATGTCTCTGTTGGTAGCAAGGGTGTGACAGCTGCAAAAAACCATGGAAGGTGCATGAGAGGTTCAAACAAACGGGGATTGAGATGAGTGCACCCCTTGGAAACCTGTGATAGAACAAAGTTAAGAAGGGAACACACGAGAAAATATGCACCACAACATGGAAGGAAATTTAGCTAGCAATCCAAAGTGATGGTTAAACTAACAAAATGTTTCAGAAATATTAATTCATACATACATAGAAAAGTCCATACATGCATGTGTAAGAAAATAAATACATATATCATTTAGAGTAAACCAGATAACATAGAATACAATGCAACATATGCATGAAACATGCTTCCTTTGTTAGATTAAGAAGTGTAAGTTCCAATCATACAATACATCCATGTCTAACCACTAGTTCTGATAGATGAACGTTATAGCCACAACTGCCAGGTCCTCCAAAAAGATATACAAGCTCTGTGCAGTGTAGAAGTCAAGGCTCACTACAATATTGTCCAATATCTCTCTAAGATAGTCCTATCAGAAGCTTGGCTAACCAAAAGCCTTTACAATGAATTATGAGGTTCTATTTATAACAAAGAGTGGGGTGATCCTTGACATTCCCCTTTGTGACATTTCATCTACCCTCATGACTCTTCATCTACTCTATGATTGTTACATTCAACTATCGACACTTGAACTTCCACTTGACAAGACGTTACATTACAATGCACATGTGCATATGTGAGACAAAATGGCTTGAGCAAGACATGCAAGACATGCAAGACATCCTTGACACTCCATCCAATATGGTGATACCAACTCTTTGACATGCTTGTGATGGTGAAGGTGGCAAGTTGATGATTTGTAATGGGGGTTTGATAACTTGTTATGCTTACAAGAACCACCCACTCAGTTAAACAAATAAACGATCTAGATTATATATGACATTTTGGGAATTAAATACTTGAAACAGGTTTGTGTTTTCTTTTAATTTTTTATGTGCTTTAATTTCATTTTTTTTTGCTGATATTAAACACATATAACAGCCATATAATGCAACAAATAAACAACCACACATAATATCAAATTTAATCTAGGAGTTCACCTAAATATCGTGGGCTATGTCTCCTTGAGCTTTTGTCATCTTGACTTGGCTCTTTGGGATTATGGAAAAGTTTCTTTTACAAGTTCCACACTTAACTCCGAAGTTTATTGAACTAAACCAATGGGCTTAGAATACAATCTATATCCCTGTCATGGTTGTCAACACTCTGTAAACAGATCTAAGCTCCCTTAGACTTCATTCCTTCAATCAGTGCTCTGAGCTACCCTGAGATTCTTGATGGCAGTAACTCCTTCATAATTCTTTAACTATCACTGAAACCTCATCTCCTATCTCTAGCACATATCAGACACTAAAAATAGAATGAACATTTGCTCAAAATGAGCACTGCATCCTCAAACTAGGCCTTCCTCCATGGTTGGCACTGGGCTGCCTGAAACTTCCCTGTAGCATCTCAGCCTTTAGAAGTCTTCACATGCTTCTACAATTCCCTGCAATGGATTCAGAAGGCTCATTACAGTCATGAACGACTGTTGGTTTGTTGAGAATGAGTAATGGTAGCTCCTACAACTGCCTCCAACTCCTGGTGGCCCTAAGCTCCAAAATCTCCCTGGATGAAAATCCCTATGAAGATAACTTCCTCATCTTCTTTGGACTATTCCATTGGCTTCAGAAGGTTCCAATTAGCCTAGCTAGCCTTTTGTTTCACTCTCTCTCTTGTTGAAAACTGCTCCTGGAGTGCATTTAGTCTATATCCCCTAGGCATACTCCACGAATTTTAGCGAACTGCACCTAACTTCAGTTAAACCTGGCATAACCCCTAAGTTTAGTTGCTCCGCCAAGCTGACCTCGGAGGTAGTTGTTAACATAATTGTTTGGGTGCACATATGAGGTGGTATAATCCTGATGTTGGGTCCCTATAATACTAGTGATTACCCCATTACTATGGTAGTTGTACCCCTTATTAATATTGTTGTGCCCCTATTGCCCCCATATTGTTATTATTGTGCCCTAGAATCCCTCTATTGTTATTTTTGTGGCTTATATTATTATTGTTAGGTCGGCTGGGTTATATTGTGACTCCTTAGACTCCTATATATAGAAAGGAGGTTGTCATTTGTATCATCCAAGAATTGTTCATTTATGTAATGTAAAGGAGGTTGCCCCCTCGAAGAGGCTGAATTCTAAGTTGTTGATCTATCTTTTCTATCTTT
>APFE031109534.1:12111-83007 GCA_000404065.3 Pinus taeda | reverse complement strand
AATTTCAAAATGAGAGATTCTAATCAATACTAATGGTTAATACAACCTAAGTGGGCCTAATGGTTAATATAACATTTCCTACTAAGAGGTCACAAGTTAAGAACGAGAGGGGTCTCATACACCAATTTGGTGTCTCCCTTGGTAGTGACCTTAAAACTGTATAACAAAAATACAATTTTATAACAAAAATAATCATCCTTGGTTGTAGATACAAATGCCATATATAAACTTATCAAATAAATTATATAAATAAGATTTTTTTCATATATTCATACTTCATTTGTATAATGAAATATACAAGTTGTAAATTGATGCATTGATGATAGATTATTCATTTCCAATATTCAATTTGAATTTGGAATGCTACATGATAATTTATATTAACATAGGACGAATAATAATAATAATAAATTTTGGAACTATATCAAAATTTTAGCTTGTAAGGGTAGAAAATGACTAAAGGCTATATCATCCATGACAAAATTTGTTGATGTTGTTCTTCATTTAAAGCTTCAAATCACCTTTCCTAGATTTGTGGTGGATTGTTTTTGTTTTTTGTGCTCTAGCTATTTTTAATGATGTTAGTTGCACTACATTGTAGTTTTAATGAATAAAAAAAATATTTTTGCATGAAAATTCATAGAACCTTAGCTAAAGAGCTTGAAATATTTGGGAATATTTTGAAATCAGTGAGAAAAAACTGTGCCTTTTGGAAACGTTCTCAGTTCTTTTCAAAATTTATAACTAATCTAAGGTGAGCTACACATAGTTTTAGGGATTTATAGGCCTAAAATGATCATATATTATTAAATTTTATCCTTTCAAGATTTCAAAAATGAATTTAGAATTAATATACTCTTCAATATAGATATTACTTAAGTTTTAAACTATTTCATGACATTTATCATACTATGCCCAATATATTTCACATTCAATGAAAAATTAAGTAGGGAAGGTAATTGAGTAAAATTTATTTTATACTACCTAACCTTCCACATAGTAATATTCTTTATAAAATCAATATTTGGATTTTATTTATTTATTATTTATTTTTTATTATAGATGAAATCTTTTCAAACACATTGTTAAGAAAGTATTCAATTCTTCTCAATTATTAAACAAAGAAAAAAAAACCATTTTCTCTCTACTTCCTTGAGGTATAAATTACTACATTACAACAATATATGTCTAACAATAATATATGTCTAACAATAGTATATGTCTAACGATGTAACATTTTTTGAATGTCCTTTTTTCTTTTGATCCTAAAGATCCACATGTAGAGCTTGTGACATATTTAGTTGCATTTCAACAATCATAACATATATTTCATTAAGTTAAAGATCTTACATCTATAGTCTATATAACAGATGCAAGTATACACATGCAAATGCATACCCATAGGTCTTGGTTGTATGAGTTTTAATATTCACTTATTCATACATACCCATACCCCCTTAGTGTAGGAAGATACAAGCAATAAAAAAGCAAGTCATATCACCAACTAGAGTTTTGGAGTTTGGAATCGATTTGCAAAGAGTCCCACCAGTGTATACAAATCTTAATATCCTTTATACTTCTATTTGTACACATAGCAAAACATCCCCTAGGGATCCCATGCATAACTTCAATGGGATTGAATTAGAGAATTTTTTTTTATAATTGTCATAGTTAAAAATAATGTAGTCATTAAATTATACTTCACTCAACCTCTATTTAGTCCCATTGTCATGTTACCTCGGTGGAAAGCTTGCATTGGTGTTGATAAATTAAACTTGCTATCAACTAGCAAAATTGATTTTTTCCTATCTTAGATGCTAACTCACAAGTATCTTCTAGGTTATTTTTGCGAGGGAGTGTAAATCATGAGTGGATGGAAAAAACTCTCTTGCAATCAAATTTAAATGGTAAGAATGATGGACAGTCATCCATTTTGAATGATTTACGTAGCCAGGTTTTTTATGATTATTTTGTCAAGTTCACTGATCTCTTAAAATATGACTTTATTGACAAGTTTGTTTTGTTGAGTTTTTCATCATTAGTTATTCTGAATTAAAAAATGATAGTTAAATTAATGATACATTGTAAGTTATAAAACTGGAGAATCTAATCAATCCCTTTTTATCGACAGAAATTTCATGTGTCACCTTGAAATTTGAGTTTTGTAATGCTATTAGACCCCCTAAGAAAACATTAAGTCAATATGAGTGAAGTACCATTTCTCCAAAAAGCCTTCAAGTATTATTCTTGTATTTGAAGGAGAAAACATAGTTTTCTTTATCATTAACTTAATATGTTTGATGGAAGCAATCAATCTCTAAAGAATAGTTTGTTTTGAAACACCCTCATTTCCCTTGATATGGAAGATAGGAGAATCATATAGAACCTTTGAACCAGGACTAATTTTCTCTAAGGACCTAGCAATAGAAGCTTATTATGCTTCCTTAATTTCAATTTTGGGTTTCTCTTAGCTTTTATCATATTTCACCTCCCACCAACAAGGCATACTACAAAGGGGTCCATCATTAGGCCATCACTAGAAGGGGGAATCATAACATTTTATTCCTGACTATAAAGCATTACTTCATTCATCTCTTCATAACAAGGAAGAGAAATGGAAGGAGGAGGGGAAAACAATAGGGTACAAAAGAGGGATTCAAGGATAGATGCTTCCATAAAGGCCAAGGATAGTCCATTGATGAGTGGGGAGGGTGAGGTGAGGGAGGAAGAGGGGCCAACATTATGGTTAATACAAGTGTTAAGAAAAATAATATGAGGGAGAACAATAACTGGGCAAGAGGGTATTTTTGACATATTGGGTCGAAGGCTATTAAGTTAACCTTCAATGGAGAGCAACATGCACATGATCTCATGATATCCCCTTCAAGTGAGGAGTACTAGAAGAATTTTCAAGAGGAGATAATTTGTGGATAGGAAAGGAATGATCTCAGTCACTAGAGTAGGGCCTCAACTCTAGATTTATTTCTAAATTTATCTAACTTGTTGACATTGATGACACTCTAATAGAATATTCTAGTGATCTTCCATTTTTAGTGGGACTAACCGATATAAGGCAATATCCACATTAGCAGTAAGAATACCTTAGAGGTATACATCCCCTTAGATCTAATTGATTTTGAGATCCTCCCTCTTCTTTCAGATAAACATAGGCATTGCAAGGTAAAACAAATATTGCACACCCTAGATTTGATTTTAACACAAAGATGAGAATTGTAAGGTAGAACAAATGTAGTTTCATATAAAATAGAAACAAAATTATTGCAAAGTAAAATAAATCTAACCCATGCTATATTTCCTTCCACTAGACACAAAACCATTACAAGATAAAACAAATCAATGGTGTCCTAGATTTTTTCTTAGCATAAACATAAGCGTTGTCGGGTAGAACAATTCTAGCACCCACTATACTTGTTTCTACCAAAAACAAGAACATTTTAGGTTAAAACAAATCCATTGCCCACTATATTTGTTTCTAGAACAAACATATGAAAAAATAAAATCATTATAGGGTATCACAATTCTAACGTTCGTAAGGTTTGTTTTTATCACAAAGAAAAGCATTATAATGTTAAACAAATATAGTGCATGGTATATCTATTTACAAACACAAGCATTGCCGGGTAAAAGAAATATATCCTACTCAAATTATTTCTATAATAAACAAAAGCATTGCAAGGTAAAGTAAATCTAGCATGCCCTAGATTTGTTTTTAGAAAAAACAAAATCAATGTAGGGTAAAAAAAATATAGCATGCATTATATTTTTTTCGAACACAAACACATGTATTGCATGCTAAACAAATCTAACACACAATCGATTTATTTATAGCAAAAACACAATTATTACAGAGAAAAAAAATATAGAACATTGTATATTTTTCTGCAACAATCACAAGCATTACAACTTAAGTGAAATTTTACGTGGACTATATTTATTTCTAGCACAAAAAAACTATAGGATGAAGAAAAACAACATGCGCTAGATTTGTTTCTAACATAAACACAAGAATTGCAAAGTAAAAAAAATCCAGCATGTGCTAGGTTTGTTTCTAGAAGAAACAAAATAATTTAAGGGAAAAACAAATCTAGAGCCTCCTAGATTTGTTTTTACTACAAACAAAAAAATTATCATGAAAGACAAATATAACATGTTCCACATTTCCTTCTAGCACAAAGAGAAACATTGGAAGATAAAAAAATCTAGCGTGTTATAATATTCCTTTCTAGCAAAACTATAAGCATTACAAAGTAAAAGAAATCTAAGATATCTAGCATGCACTACATTTTTTTCAAGAACAAACAAAACCATTACACAATAAAATAAATCTAGAATGGGCTAAATTTTCCTTGATAATAAACACAAGTATTGCACAGTAAAACAACTATAATGTGTGCTAGATTTCATTATTGCACAAACAATAACATTAAAAGGTAAAACAAATATAGGGCATGCTAGATTTGTTTCTAACATAGACAAACATTGTAAGATAAAACTAATCTAACATAGGGCAAAACACAAAAACGTTATAGGGTAAATAATAGTCCTAATAAAAAACACTAAAGGGAAAACCAAATATAGCGGGCTCTTGATTCGTTTTTAGCACAAACTAAAGCATTTCAACATAAAAAAAACTCTAGTGTACACAAAATTTATTTTTAGTACAAAATCCAACATTATAAGGTACAACAAATATTGCACCAACTAGATTTGTTTCTATCACAAATAGAAGCATTGTAGGGCATAACAAACATAGCAAGCACTACATTTGTTTTTAACACAAATGCAAGGAGTGAGGGTAAAAAATATCTAACATTTTCTAGATCTATTTTCACACAAACACAAGCATTGTAAGGAAAAACATATCTAGCACGCATTAGATTTCCTTCTACCACAAACAACATCATTGAAAGGAAAAAAAATTCTCTAATATGCTATATTTCCTTCTCACACAAAAATAAGGATTGCAAGGTAAGAAAATCTAGCCCATTGGTGGGCTCCAGTATTGCAGTAATAATGCTGCAACCCCTCGGACTCCCTTCTTTACTCTTATCAACCCGGTAGTTCGTAACAAACTTGGAAGCGATGGTGCTATATGCACATTGGTACTAGCTCTTGCCGCAGCTGTCACTTGGTCAGCTGGCACAAGTCCGCTAGGGGCTTACGCCAATTTCTATGAACTCTGAGAAGAAGCTTTTTAACTGATGGATGAAAGCTAACTCAAAGGAATCTAATCTACTTGCAAAAAGAAACTGAAAAGCTGAAAGGAAATGCAAACCCTAGCAAACCCTAATTTTACCAGCTAGCCCCACTGATGCGAAAAAGAGGATACAAGCTACCAAAAGAGATGCCATTACTTCTAGGAAGGTAAAGTATGTGTGTCTAAGGTACTTCTATCTGAATAAAACATCCTTTTGTATTTTTGAATAAGTTGTCAGAATTGTCATGCATGTACTTTCATTGTTTTTGACTGTGCAAAGGTGGATCGGAAAGAGAAAATGCTTGCAAGAGGTTGGGAAGGTCTAGAGAGGTCCTAAGGGGTCCCTAGCACCCTTCCAAAGAGTTTCACAGAGTTTGGCTATCAAGAAACTGCTTTCGTGAGCTTCTATAGAAAGTCTGTAGGGGTTCTACAGGATGTTTTGGAATTTCTACAGGATGTCTTAAATTTTCTACAGGATGTTCAGAAATGGGATTTTGGAGGATGGATGGAGGAAGAAAGATGAAGGAGTCAGTAAGGAGGTGAGATAAGGGTGTGAGGAGGTCCAGGACTTGGGGAATGGAGCTGAGAAGTGGCGAGGATGGTTGGATTTGTTCAAGGAGAGGTAGAGCAATGTTGCACAACAATATGGGAATTTAGGGCAGAGTGAGCAAATGGCAAATGTGAGGCAAGAATCCAGGTCAGAGGATGGAGCAGGTAGGGTTGGTGGAGTATGGGTAGATAAATAAGGATAACAGGTGCTCTGCAAGTTGTTTTTCAAATGAAACAAACAAGGACTTGGAAAATCAAAGACCTAGTTGCGTTAGTATATTCTGACCTAGATAACAGCAAAGAAATGGAACAAAAGTTTATTTGCAATGAAACCAGCTGAAATAACTATGCAACTAAGCAATCACAACCCTAAGCATGCAACCAAAACTGATATCAAGTTCAGCAACTAAAAATCTAACATTACTAATTGCATGGTGAAGCAAAGACAATGTTTTTGTTGGCAGCAATGTCACCTCTATCCCAGCTCACGATCCCACTGAGGGAGAGGTGAGATCAGAGGTGCTTGATGGCCTTTTTCTGAAGTTCTTCCCTGTTATTAATCTATCAACTAAATATTAACATGAAAAGCCTATCTAATCATCAACCATGACCTATGTAACCAAAAAGATGTTAATCTACTTAATAGAAATTATTTTGCAAAGACATAAAAAGAAAATAACAGTACATGAAGGAATTCTTGGAACTTGGGTTGGGCCCAACCCCAAGAGCTGCAGGCTACTAAAGAAACTCAGAACTGATGCCAAATAAAGTTGCTTTCCATTACTCAAAAATAGCCATGTTCATAAGAAAGTTATACAACAACAGCTACGAAAATGAGCTGAGAAAATAGCAGCACCCTTGTGCAAAATACAACAGTCAAAGAAGTAACCTATGAAGGTTGAAAGCCTTCCTATTTATCCACTACGAGGGGCCTCAGCAACCCTCCTTAACTCAAGGGGCTCGGATGTCCAAACTACTAGTTGTTGGCCGGATAAATCGTTCTTGCGGACAAGACCGATCTCCCTAATATCGAATGATATCTAGCAACAAGCAGCACAAACAAATCTACTTTTCTCTAAACATGTTTCAATTCATAAATGAAAACTAAGAGGTGTAACAGACCCTACCTCGGTCCAACGCTTGTTTCTGGTAGCTTTTTTTCAACAGCTTCAAGCAATTCCTTTTTAGTAACCTGCATACACAAACAAACACACATCAAAGAACACCTGCATAGATATTATAATAAAACATGTTCGTTACGGAGATTAAGGAGCTCATAAAATAAACCATTAGAGACAGTTCATTGAGAAAAACAAACTTGATTGTATTAACTTTATGAATAAAAGAGCCTTATAACCTTTGCCTTGATGTTGCACAAGCTCTCTCCAGGGTCCAGCAGGAGTTTCCTCTACTTTGACAAGCCTCACTCACTTCCCAAATGAAATGAAAGGTATGTGATCTATCTTCTCACAAGCTCAAAAAAGGAAGTCTAATTTCCAGCAGTATTTACCCTCAAGAATCTTTAGCTTTCAACCTCCCCTACAACCAACCCAATGCCTGAATTTATAGTGCAAATGGAGGAAGTTGTAGGTCCACCATTGAAGGGATAAGTTCCTCCTTCAATGGGATAAGCACCTCATACCATGGAGTTAGCTCCCTTAGTTATGGAATGGATGAACCAAGGTGGAGAGGAATTGCTAGCGTAATATTCCTTCTCGAAGCATCCATAAGTGACCCAAGGTGAGTTTTTAAGAATGAAATCACACTTTTTTAACTTTTACAGGGGTTTGCACCCATTACTTAACAGATAAAGTGGTCTGGTTCGCAGGGGACATGACCGTTGGGTGCGGCAGCGTAGGCAATGCTAGGAGAAAGTGCGAAACTAGGATTTAAGATATTTTTAAGGCCTTTCTCCCATTTTCAAGGCTTGACATGAAGAGCTAAGGCTTAAGACTTGCAAAGGAGGTATGTATGAGTGGTGATGGACTCACACAAACTGTAGAAAGTCATGGTGACAATTTTTTGTGTAATAGATTACCCCCTAAAGTGCAAATTCTGTAATAGATGAGGATAATTTTTGATCATCTAAGAAGAGTGAAGGACTTTATCATTTCAAGGATCTTCCTATGGATACCCTGGTCGAAACCTGTAAAAACATTCAACACAAAATATATATATGTGAAAATATCATCGCTGAGGTAGGCATTCCCATACTCAGATCAAAACTGACTAAGAACTATCTAAAACTGTTCTGATATAGGAATGATTTTGTATTACATCACAAGTAGAAACATATGGACATAGTATGGGCACAACCATCTATTTATGAATAGTCCACTATATAATGATAACAAAATTCCTCGCAGCCTAGATGGTGGAAAATAGATCCAGGGTCTTCATTTCTACTTCCCGAACTAGTACGATTCTATCCATGTGAATAAATGTGTCGAAGTCAAACATGGTAGAAACCACTTGATTACCAGTCAATGATGTAAACTGTTAACAAGTGTGAGAGGAACCACCAGTAATGTCAATGGCCCTCAAAGTACTCAGTACAATCCATGAAATGTGAATGAATGAGTCGATGTCGAACACGTCGCAGAATCCTTTGATCAAAGGTCAATGATGCAACCTGTTGTCAAAGGTGAGAAACCTGCCATTGAGGCATGCAGATTCCAAGGCACTGACAATTTCTAGATCATCTTTCTAGATAATGAGTCGGATTCGATAGAAAGTGATCCGTCATAGGCAAGCCCATAACACGAAATCATAGATCAAGTCTAAAGAAATATATTTGGCAAGAACTAACTCAGGGATGGTCAATGATGGATAACATATATTTTGTAGGTGAATGGTTTATTTACGCAGACCTCTTGAACACATAATGACACTGCAGATGGCTTGGTGACAATTGACCCAAAGCTAATACCTGGAAACTAGCTGAAGGCTTTCAATGTGGCTTGATTAACAGTTAGGTAAAGGATTTCCTAACCCAGGTGAATAAAAGTGTCGTGTTCAAGAGTGATGGAAAGTTTTTCAAACACAAAGTATAAGAAACAGGTTCATTTTTCTCTCTTTTCCCCACCATTTCTGGCAAGTACCTCTTTATTTTTGACAAGCTTGAGGAGGATAACATTTTCTTGGTTATAAGCTCATCCTTCGGATGAGTCCAACTTAGTTTAGATTCAAACCCTAAGAAGGAGTGGTTAGTTCTTGTTTGTAATTGAACAGTTCCTTTACTGTTAAATTTTAACGAGTCCAGTATAGGAGAAAATTGGCTTTTTTCAATTTTAGGGAGTCAGAAGAAAAAGTTAAGAAAACTCCATGGTTGTCCTTTTTCGTAAATTTGTGTCTCCCAATCCTGAAAAAGTATAAAATAATACTTGAGAGAACCACTTGACCATTACGATCAAGGAGTACTTTTCATAATTAGTGCCTTCTCTAAAAAATTAAAAAAGCGATCGAAAACATGTCGTTTTATTACCAATATCGAACTTGAAACGACAAAAGTCCGACAATGTTTTCATGTTTATACGGTCAGAAAAGAGTTGTAAGTGGAACGCCTTTTTAATTCTGTTTTAACGAGTCTAAAAAGAGAAACTCGACAATCTTTTCATATTTTACGAGTCAGAAAAGAGCTTAAAGAGGACTCCTATGTGTTTTTGTTGAAAATGAGCAATTCTCCTTGAATACCCAATATTCTGCACAAAAACTGCAAACATTACTCATATCTATTTTAAAAATAATAAAAATGTACCAAAAGTGACCTTTTCAAAATAAAAAATAAATAAATTAAATTTATTTATTAAAAAATTCTTATAAAAAGGGCTTTACAAGTTCATTTTCATCGTTTGGCTTTGGAGTAAAAAGTAAGAGCCTTTGGTAAGAAAAATTCATGTGGAGATTGCGGAAAATCCGACCGCTAGAATCGAGAACCGTCTTCTCCAGGTAATCCACATCGTCCCTGACTTGCATTTCATCCATTTAAAATTTTGTTTTAGGTTTTAAAAGTTGATTTTTAGAAGAAAATTTGGGCAAAAAATCGCCCGCGGCAGTTGCGTAGGTGTGCCATTTGGCCCCTGCGCACCCTGGTTTTTCCGTGCACATGGAAAAGTCAGGGTGCCGCACCTGTCCTTAAGGAGAAGTGTGCAACTATAGAGTGTCTCTAAAAGGATGGGTGCAAACCCTGCGGAACGCGGATTTAAAACCCTAAATTCTTCATTTTTGCCTCATATATTTCGAATTAAAATGTTCTAAACCACCTATTTTGCAATGTAGGTACACAAGATGCTTGTTTGGTGGGAAAGAGAGCACGAGGATGTGGATCAAGCTGCAGTACTCCATCCACCTTCATTACAGGCATTGAGAGCATGCAGGCTATTTATATTTTGGACCATACCTGGCATGAGGGCACAGGTAGACTTTCTACAATGGTTGGTTGACAGGTGGAGCGCGCAGGACCAGTGCTTCATTATTGGTGGCAACCGGCTTGAAATCAAGTTGGAAGACATATACTTCTTGACTGGCTTGCCCAAGAGAGGCGAGGAATTATCTCTGTTCGGATCTAGGCCAGGTAGCCAATCTTTCGCTAGTCTCCGACTAGAGTTCTGTAATAACCAAATTGCGGACAAACGGATAGATGTTAAAACCATATCCCATCCTGAACTAAAAGTGATCGCCTTTACTGTCACCAGACTCTATGGGAGCGCAACATTGCATCTAGCTACCAGTTCTCAGATGCGCATGGTAGTATACTCCTTCCGATGCACCATCTTCAACTGGTGCGGTGCTGTATTGGCCAATGTGAAGGGCCAATTGACTAGGGAAAAGAATGGACAACTGAAGAACTTTGGATATGGTTATTTAGTTTTGAGCTTTGCCCTAGAGAGGGTACCTATGCTGGTTCCATAGAAACTTATTGTTGAGGTTGGACTTCCCCGAGATCCTAGGGTTATACGTTGGGTTGCAGTCATGGCCCACCATCTTGAGGAGGGTACTGAGGTTGTTCGATTCACACCCGAGTATTTTCATTGGTTAGAGAACTAACTCTTTGTGATTTAGGATTTTCCATACGCTGGGATGGATTATCGTGGTGATCTCGACATGGATCTTCAACTAGGAGAGCAATGGGATGATATAGGTAAAAATTGTTTTCAACATTTAAATTATATATATTTTTTGTTTTTAAATCGTCCCAAAACTAATAGTAAAAAGTTTTTTAAATGCAGATGCGGGTCCATGGCGACCAGCCACTCTCCAGCCTTATGATCGAAGACAGCCAGCTGCCGCAACACCGGCCCGACAGGACCAATCAGCAGAGACCTTGGCCGAATTGGAGGGTCATCTAGAGCACTTGACAGTAGATATTCCGGAGACCAACATAGATGACATTCCCCTTAGGCTACAACGCTATGTGATTGGGGTCCCAAGACCTTTTAGGAGGTTCATTTGTAAGGTGGCCCGAGCTATGGTGTCTTATCGTGATCATCACCAGTGATAGGATGATTGCCTTGTAGACTCATTTTTGGACTTTTTGTGCTATCATTTTTGCCGATCATAAGGTGTTTTGCAACCTATGATCGAAGACGATGTATATTTTGACACACTTCTATGCTATGCTATATTAGTATTATTGGTTATCTTGCAAAACATGTTATGGGATGTTTTTAAATTTACTGTTTGATTTAATGCAAATGTCTATTTAACATTCGAGAAGCAACTGCATCTGCTAATGTATTTAAATATCTTGGAATGTGCTGATATTCGATGTAATCAAATTCTTGTTCCAAGAGACGGAATCTCAAAAATAATCGTAATAACACTGGATTTCTAATGGCATAAACTCTATTAAGCTGTAATACAATGAGTTTTGAATCTAATCTAACAATCAAACTCCGAATTCCCAATGAAATGGATTCAGATAATAACTCAATCACTGCACTGTATTTTGCAATGTTGTTCGTTGTTTGACTGAGGCTTACCCCATGCATAGATACTAACTCGTCAGAGGGCGAATAGATAATCCAAGTTTTGGAAGAGATGTTCCGTGTACTATGACAAGCGCCATCAGCAAAACCAATGTATGTTTGGAGAGGCGTCGACATCTGCAATATCAAGAGTAAAATCAAGATAAGCAGGAATAATGATGAAAAACACTCTTTGAAGTAAATAACACATTCTTAATCTAAAAACACACCAAACTTAGAAATAAATTAGTCTAAAAAATCTTCACACTAATCTTTTAAGCATAATATCACTTTAGATAAATTCCATTCCTAGGTTTACCTAAAGAGACACCGTCAAAATCTTCTAATTCATAGGCCCCTTTTGCCAGCTTTCGCTTGACAATATACGAACCATGCCACATGGGTACAAATTTTCCAGCCCCTAGCTTATCATTTGCTTGATCGTAAAGTAAGACTAGGTCTCCTTCTGAAAAATTGCGGGGTGTAACATTCCGATCATACTGAGCTTTAATTCTTTTGGCATGAGTTTCGATGGCTAATGCAACATTACGTCGATTCTCATCTAATTGAGCTAAGTATAATAAACATTTTTCCTCTTCGAAAGTGGCTGGTAATAATTTTACGACAATATGTATTGACGGGATTTCACATTCAATGGGTAATACTGCCTCTAAACTGTAAACTAGTTGAAAGGGAGTAAAACCAGTTGATGTTTTGACTGAGGTTCGGTATGCCCAAAGCACTGAAAATAACATGTTATGCCAATACGACCTATGAATCCCAATGATTCGTTGGATCATGGTGACTAGAAATTTGTTGATTGCTTCAACCAGACCATTTGCCTGTGGGTAATATGGAGTGGAACTATCGTGACGTAGGCCAAGCTGATCGTTAGTTCAGTGATCATGATATTTCGAAAATGACTCCCATGGTCAGTGATAATCACTTGAGGAACACCAAACCTAGCAATTATATGACTGAAAACGAAAATCGCAGTAGTTTTTCCATATGCCGAAAACGTAGGCATTGCCTCGGCCCACTTGGTAAACTAATCTACCGCAAGGATGATATACGCATGCCCCCCGGCCGAGTGAGGGTTACATGTAATAAAATCGATACCCCATTTTGTGAATGGACCGAAGACAATTATAGGGTGGAGAGGAGTAGGGGGAGTGCATATCTTACAATAAAAAATTTGGCAATTGCGGCATTTCTGGACTGCAGCAATACAATCTTTGAATAAAGACGGCCAAAAATAGCCAGTGCGCAAAATATTTTGGCTGTGGCATACCCAGACATATGACTTCCACACGCTCTAGTTGGAAAGTCATTATGAACCTTTTCAGCCTCGTCATGAGTGAGACAACGGCGGAAAATGGAATCCACCCCACGATGATAAATAGTATCTCCAATAATAGTGTAAGGTTGGGATTGGAAGCATATTTTCTAGTGCTGAGATCACGAGATGACAGGCCGAAAAGATTGGGTCTGGAGATAGACAATGATATCTCCATACCATGGATCAACAGTGCTGATAAGGAATAAGGATTCATCCGCAATGGGTTCTTCTGCCACATGTTTGGTATCAGCACGAGGGAAGTCACACATCAATTCTGCAAAAACCAAAGACTTCTTTGAATTGGCCTTTTCAAATTACAAGTCAAATTCTTGCAAGATGACAATCCATTTGGAATACTTGCCCCTTAGCAATTGTTTAGTCAAAATATATTGCATAGGGTTACAGTTAGAAATAACCATGGTTTTGTGTAATAAAATGTAATGACGAAATCGTTGAACAACTTGTATTGCTGCAAAGACCAGTTTCTCCACATGTGAATATTTTAACTCAGTCGGAGTTAGAGTCTGACTAAGATAATAGATCACATGTTCACTCTCGAATTCATCCCGTTGAACTAAAACCATCCCAATGGTGGAATGGGAAGCAGCGAGGTACAAGAAGTAATCCTGGTTGTAGTTGGGAGGATGCAATAACGGTGCATGGGTCAACACTTGTTTAAGTGCATCGGAAGATTTGTCAGCTATCTCATCCCAAAAGAATGGAGTGTTCTGTTTCAACAACCGGGTGAAACCTTTTGTAATCTTGGCGTAGTTAGGAATGAAACGATGTAAAATGTTTGCTTTCCCTTGCAAACTATGGAGTAGGCGAAGAGTCGAAGGAGGTGGTAATTTGACGATGGCTTCGAACTTCAAAGGATCGACACAAATGCTGGATTTGGAGACAACAAATCCCAGTAAATGACCCGTTTCTATACAGAAAACACACTTGTGCAGATTCAGCCTAATCCAATATTGCCTACATCTCATAAAAATTGCTCATAAATGAGTGAGATTGTCAGCTCTACATAAAGAATGGGCAGGTAAATCATCGAGATAAGGCTGCACAATGTGCTTGATGTCATGAAACGCATAAGACATAGCCCTTTGAAAAGTTGCTCCGGTGTTTTTCAATCCAAAAGGTAACTTGCAATAAGCAAATGTCCCCCATCGACAGATGAATGCCGTTTTTTGTTGATTGGCAGGTAGAATGTTAATTTGGTTGTAACCAGAAAAACCATCCATAAAGGAGAAAATTTCACTGCCGGCACAATCATCGATAATTTGATCGATATAGGGTGTTGTATAATTATCCTCGGGACAAGCACGATTGATATCCCTATAGTCAATACATATTCTTATTGTCCCTTGTTTTTAGTAACCGGAACAATATTCGATACCCAATCCGTTAAAGGAATTGGATAAATGAAACCTACTTTAAGTAATTTCTCAACTTCTATTTTGATGGCAGCAACTTTTCGTGGGTGTATCTGACGCAAATGTTGCCGGACGGGTTTAGCATCCAGGTAAACAACAATTGAAGGATCAATTCCTGGAATTTCCTCATAGGACCAGGCAAACACGTCATGAAATTCTTGAAATAGGGATTTATATGTTTTGACTTTAGTGTCCGTACAAGAAGCACCTATGTGAATGTTTTCAATAATCCCAGGTTTGATAGAAATGTTGATAGGAACCGTTCAAGAAATATTGGCTAAATTTTGTTCAAAATCAGGATGTTTAAATGGATTCTGTGGTTCTTTGACATATTCAACAGTAAAAATAGATGAAAAATCATTCTCAAAATGATCAATCTCAGGTAAAAATGAAGATCAATGATGAAGATCTTCCCATGGGAACGCATCAATAGACAAAAGTTCCCGAATTTTCTCATCGGTGTGAACAATTATAGAAAAGGTTGTTGAATCTGAGGTTGAGATTGAAAGTGATTCTCCATGGATCACATTCACTAGATCAAGATTGGTTGAACTTGAGGTAGAAAACGACTGTACAACCTGATAAGCAACTTCAAAGGGACCCAAAGGCATGGAATTACCAAAAGAGTCCATCTCAGAATCGAATGGAACGATCGAAGGATCGTCAAGAACATTGGATTTTGACGAAATCATATGAATAGTCACGAAAGGAGACAATACGTTGGGAGGAGGAAATGAAAAATTTCCGAGTAAACTAGAATCTTTAACTAGTCCTACCCCAACATCCTTATAAGGGATAGCGGTTTTACCAACATGTTGAATACTCTCAGCAGAGGATGGGTCGAACGAGAAGTAAGTTAACTAATCTATTGTAATGATCTTTCCATTATGTGGAAACTTAATAAGCCGAAAGACCAATGAAACAAAAACAGTCATGGCGTAAGACCAGCTACGACCCAAAAGAAGGTTGTAATCTAGAGGGGCATCAACCACCTCCACATCTAGATTAACAGTTTTTCCTGCAACCCCTATAGGTAAGTCCTGCAAAATGCCATAGGATGAAACCCTCGACCATCAAAGGCCTTTAGAATCGTTGGGGATTGATTAAGTGTAGGCGAACCAAGGGCTTTCCAACACTGTATCAACATAATACATGTCAAAGCTCCCTCATCAATCACAGTCTTAAAGCAAGGTCTGTTTTGACTAACACTGGAATTTGGAAAGCCATTTGATGAGGTAAATGAGGCGTACTATTTTCTAAATCAAAGACTATGAGGATTGAGTCCTAAAGATTAACAACTCCTATAGCCAACAATAGCAATTTACGCTGTGCTGGACAAGATTGTAGCACCTCCAAAGCCGACATTGCTGAAGGGGAAACAAATAAATCTTCAACAATGTTATAGTTCTGAGTAGCTCTCACATGTTGATTGAAAGTTGACTTTTAAAGTATACCCTTAGCGGGCGGTTTGATTACTAAGTCTAGATTAGGTTTCTCGATCTGTAGTGGCTAGACGGAGCTGAGGTTGATGGATTGGAATTAGAAGATTTCACTTCCTTACCACCAATAGGACTCTTCCATAATCTTGCGATCATGTCGCAATCCTTACATGGGACATCATCATTATGGGCTCTTCCGAGGCACTAGAGGAAGAACCTATCATCTTATTGTCTTGACTCGGAAAATGATCCTTCAAAACACCAGGTGTTTGAGAACCTTTGACGATTTTCGCAACCTTGGCATGATGTGGACAATATATTGTAAAATGCTCCTCATTGTAGATGAGACAAGGATACTGAGGTTTACGTTTTTCGTCAGTAGATTTAGGTTTATAAGATTTTTCCTTCAAGTTTTTCTTATTTTTCTTCTTGCCTTTCTTCTTACCGCCAGATTTTGATTTGGCCGTAGATGATTCTACGACATGGACATCGGAAGAAATTTCAGTTGAAGACTCTCTGTTGTGGGATAAACTCCCATAGGGTCTTGGGTGAATACCCTAGCAGACTGAAGGTTATCTATGCAAAGAAACACACATTCCATGCAATCATAATGCTACTATAAGCAAACTCTACGATAGGGAGCGTACCTGAGGTCCTACGTTTGAGAAGATCCTTCTAGGGTCCAAACCGTTCTTGGAGTTCCTTTGCTCCTTTGACCTGCAAAACAATCAATTCAGGAAAGTACAACAGTATATGGACTAAACATCATAAATAAACCATCTTCATATTATAAGGAAAGGTAGTTGGTTATGTAATTAAACAACCAATCACATATGAATCATAACATGAATATCATAACATGAAGATCTATATCAAGAACAAAGACATGTGTTTCTTTTATTATAGACAAAGAAAGTACAGAAAAGGAACAATTTCACCTGAGTCGTCCTTTCATAGGCTCCAAGGGGAACCATCTCCCGGATTCATCCAATCTCAAGCCTTTAACAAACTCCTTCCATGACTTACTCCATGATCTCTCAAGTAGTATGAAATCATTAACACACACAAGGAAACAAGGGTTTCCTGTAGGATGGGGGAAGTGTAGAAGGCATAAGGATCTTCAGACCTAGTCAGGGAAATCTCAGCATAGTAATCTTTCTCTCTCTTCTCTCCTCCCTTTGGCCTTCCCATAGAAGCCTTTTTATACTTCTCCCCAAAGTAGTTTTTTAGTTGGGAATTCGTTGGGAACAGTTGGGCCACGGGCACTAACAGGTGATCAACAGGTAAAACTCGTGATCTCCGCCCGAAATTAAGGAGATTTATTTTTTTTAAGTTTTTTTATACATATACGCTGGTTGGGTATACACAGACATGCGTATACACGCATTTAGCTAAGGGAAATGTCGCGTATAGGGAAAAAACATTGTTTTTTTAAATTTGGGACTAGGTATGGAAGGAGGAGTTGCCCTAGGCTATGAGTGCAGGATCACAAACCTAAAGAGTGAGATTTGGAGCTATAACACTCTCCCTTCGGGGAATCTGGTAAAGTTATAATAGGAGAAGAATTCTTGGAGGATTTCTTCTTACTTTTTGTTAAAATTTCTGTTTTCCCACCCCGGTTTTCAGTTTCTCCTTATTTCTCCCATGTAGTTAAATTCCCTTTCCCATAACCATACATTCAACAAGTTGACAAAAATAAATTTGCTGAAAACACAAATTCTGGAAATTCTGGAAATTGCAGAAATAAAAATCAGCAGTAATAAACAACCATTAAAACACATTAAAACATTGATATTTTTGGTCAACGTGACCCTGGAAAAACCCCCTACAACTCTTGGGGAAAACCAGTTTGAGAGCTCTTCTTTATTTCTGAAAAATGTCTTTTACAGCAAGAAAATTTCAGCAAAAATCAGCAAGCAAACTTTTACAACTTATCTCAGCCTTGCTGAAAAACTGCCCTGCTGAAACTTCGCTGTTGTTACTCTGCTGCTGAAACTCCGTTGCTGATACTCCGTAGCTCACTGTCCAGAAATCTCCCTTGCTCTCTTGCTCTCCTTCTCTCAATCTGCTCATAAAAGAATTGAATCGAATGTGATCTTTTCCTCTTTTTCCTCCCTTAATATAACTCCAAGTGACTTTTGGGTGATCCAAGTGACTTTTGGGTGATCCCTAAATCCAATAGCTGAAATAGATTTAGATCAATGGCTGAAATTAAATGCTCATTTAAATCTCACTTTCTATTTTTTAATTCACCCACTTTAATAAAGACCCACTTAGTCATTTATTTCCAAAGTCACTTTTCCTTTCTAATTTTTCATTGACTTTATAAAAGTCACTTTAAAAATTAGACTTAGTAACTTTATCACTTAAAGTCACTTTTAAATTAGATTTTAACTTTATAAAAATTATAAAGTCACTTTAGGAGAAAAATTAAAATCTTTTGGACACTTTTCCCTAGAACAAAGATCAAAGCCTAAGGGAACCACCTGTCCTCCGGTACCAAATTTCAACACTTTTGGTATTAACAGTACCAATCATACCGTCAGTGGCATGAGACCCTGAGGGAGGTACAGTTATTTGATTTTGTTTTGGAAGGTTGGGAATTTTCTCATGTAAAGTACCTTATTGCGTATAAACTAAGTCAAGGTACTGAGCTTGAGAAATTACTTGCTCTTCGGTAACCACTCTTGCCTTGGCTACATCTTCAGTTATTTTAGGTAATAACGATTTTACAAACCATTCTGCCAAAATTTGGTCCGGGATAAAAACTTTCACTAAACGACGTCGACGTCGCCATTCATGAATATGGTTTGAAATATATGTGGAAGTCGACTGTTTTAATGAAGTTAATAATTCCGTTCCATTGTCATATCAGACTGGCAGCTGAAAATGAGTAAGGAAGGAAGTGGCTAATTGACTAAAATTGTAAAAAGATCCTTGTGGCAACTCAATGTACCACTTGGCTGCAAGGCCAATCAAAGTGCGTTGAAAAAAATGAAGACGAATTGAATCATCTATAATGGAATTCAATGCACACCAGAGATGGTAAGTCATCACATGATTAGACGGATCTTCTCCTGACTTCCCCTCAAACTTTGGTATATCCTTGGGCAACTTATTCGACGGCCAAAACAAAAGACAATTAATGGGATCGTTCGTAAGGCGTGACAAGTCAGGTAAATCCAAAGTTGCTATAAATGGTAACTGACGGTTAGGATCCTGAAAACTTGGGGTCATAAGACCAGCCCCAGAAGGAGGATATCTAGGATAACTTGGTATCGGATTTGCATTTGGGATATTATATCCTCCTGGAAAACCAGGATTAACCAGGCCATACTGGGGTTGTTGAGGTTGTTGATAAGTATACCCAGGGTACAGTTGATACTGATAAGCTGGGCTCTGCATAGCAGGACCGAATTGGTACTGTCCCTAGTACAGTTGATAAGTAAATTGGGGTTGACTTGTGACAACTGTACTAGGCCCAGGTTGTCCTATAAGCATTGAAACCGGAGTCTGGATTGTAGGTCTGGACTGAGGTAAAGAGGCCTGAGGAGTTGATACAGGAGTAGTAGAAACTGGAGCTGCTGATACTCCATAAATAGGTGGGGTGCATTGAACAGAGGCCGCAGTAGTTGCAGCTGACATTTGGGGCGGAGTTCGAGGTGAACTAGGCCCAGGCTGATGAACTACCCTAGGTGTAGAAGTTTGAGTAGTAGGTTGGATAGGTTGTTGGGGTGAACTAGAAATCAAAGGCTGTCCAGATTGAGATGACAACTACACACTGGGTTGCAAAGTCTGTTGATCCCACACCGTGTTCATTCTAGGGTGTGGACCCATAACAGGTTGAGCATATTGAGGACCAAAACTAGGTTGAGTGTAAGGTTGATAATTATACGGTACATTTCCCAGTCCTTGAACAAATGATTGACCTGAAGGTGGTTGGAAACCTTGAGGTTGGTATTGACCTTGAGGTTGGTACTGACCTTGCAGTTGGTACTGACCTTGAGACTGGTACTGACCTTGAGGTACATATTGAAACTGAGGTTGACCTTGAGGTACATATTGGTACTGGGGTTGACTTTGAGGAAAATACTATCCCGTAGGGATGTACTGTCCTTGAGGTTTCCCGCCAGGCGGTAATGGACTACCTTGAGGTTGCCCCCATGCGGTATTTGAGTACCTTGCAGCTGCTCCCCAGGTGGTATTGAACTACCTTGAGGTTGCGGGTTAGGAGTAGTACCAGACATCATAAAAATCTCTTCGACACTTAACGGTTTAGTTCTGCTATTACCAGGAGATACTGCATATTCGATGGGTTGAGGAGATGCTCCTAAAAACGTACTAGATAAAGACTGATACCCATGAGGAACAGAAGGACCGCCATGTAAAAAAGTTTCTGGCGTCTGAGAAAACAAGGATGACTGTCTCGACATATTCAAAGGAGGATGATAACCTCTAGGTGTTGGATGGAAAGGAAATCGAGGTGGTGAAGACGCGAGACCTAGATTTTCTAAAAAGTTGGTCAACGAAATATACCAAGCGTCACCTCTAATGGGACTGTAGAAAATGGATTCACGCTCCCTAAGTTCGATAGCTGGTTGATTTTCAGGGATGCTTATACCTTCGTTCGGACTTACAAGTAATGATACTTTCTACCCTGGGTGAACTAAGACCACTAGAAATAGGAGAAGCAAATCCCGAAGATGGAGTAGCAGCAGGTTCAGTTTCAGGTTCAGAGATTTCAGGTTCTTTGGCTAATGAACTAGTAGGAGTAATACTACTAGTAACTTCAGAAAATGAAATCGGTTCAGAAATACATTCTGTTGCTTGAACTAGATGATCAGGATGTATGATTAACGAAGACTCTCTGGCCTTCGGTGACCCAACTCTACTTTCACTAGGTGTGACAAGAGCTCGCACCCCTTCAAGTTGACTTGGTGTAAATTTGAGAGGCTGCCCCCGAAGTCGATAGGATTGTCTTGGTAATTTAGCCATGATTAATTATTTAATTACTTCACACGAAAACAAATAAAATCTCAAGAAGACCACCTAAAGTCTCTAAAGAACCAAAAAATTTAAAGCACACGCCTAATAAATCTAGGAGGTCAAACCACACACAAACAATATCTTTCTGGATCGAAAACACTAGTTGGTGATGAAATCCAACGTCTCAGAATTCAGTACAGAAATGATGGTTGGAATAGTTACCCCGACAACCTGCTTAATGAAACAGATTGGCACAAGTTTCTCCATTATAACCGTCTCAAGTGAAGATAACCCCCCAGAGAGTCCAAGTGAGTCTAGTTGACGTCTGCTCCAGGTACAGTGGGATCTTCCCTCCACCGTCACCTAGGAAAGAATCCTAAATATTATGGCCGCTAAGGTCACCAATGAAAAAAATATACCAGGGGGAATAGTCTACGATCCGATACACACACAAGGGTAGAGTAACAAGCTCAATCCCCTTGAAGGCTCCTTGACATAATCCAAGGTTTACCAACAAGTGACCCTGGGCTCCTCGACAATGGTCAATCCGAGGTTTACCATTTTTAATACGTGAATATCTTCTATCCTTCCCAATGAGGAAGGATTGATTCCCACACTGGTTCAGATATGATCTTGTCCTTCTCCTTTAATAGGAGCTTTCCCAGAGCATAGATGTAACAATTGGAATTCCTCCCTACCGCAAGATCGACTACTTGTTTGTTTAAACTATCTTAGAGAGTTAATTACTCCCTACTCCAAGATACTAGCCTAAGATATGTTGGTGAAAAGAGCCCTAGAAAATAAAAAGATAGCTAGATGGATTTTAATTAAGCGTTCATTTTATTGGTTATTTCTTAAGTCAATGGGTGTGGAGATGAAACTTTATGGTGTGAAGACTCGACTCCAAAACACTAAAAAATGCACCTAAGATGATAACAATTCCTTTTCCTTTTCAATGAATTTATAGCTAAGGAAGAGTTGAAAATGCAATGCTTTGAAAATCAAATCTTTCTCTTAACATACAACTGAAAGGAAAACTTTTTGTCTTTTTCAAAGAATTTTAAAAACGAGACTACTAATCACGCTCACGGAAAATCCCTTTGCTTTTCAACAATAAAAAACTACAAGAACAAACAATTCTTTTAAGAGAGCTTTTATGATTTCTGAAAAACTCTAAAGACTATTGAAAGAAAATTTTTCAACAAGCTCCTATAATTTCTATGAAAAACTCAAAACTATAATCTAATCTCGAGATCTAAATGAAAATGGATTGAAAAGAAACTTGAAACGTTTTTTTTTTTTAAGGATGCTTAACTTAGTTTTTCAGCGAACTAAGGATCAATTTGTTTAGCTCAACAAACTAATCACAAAAAACCAATTATGTTTTAATAAAAAATGAAATTCGAAACTTTCAATCAAGTTAAATCAAAGTTTTGCAAAAGAGAAAAATGGGATCTAGCTCTCTTCAAGGATAGATTTCATAAACTAGTCAAACTCAACAAGAAGACCAGAGATACCAGGGTGATCTAAGGCTCTAAGGCTTCTGATCTCTGAGCTATTACAAAGACCAAGCAAAAATCAATCAAACAGGCAAAACTTCTAGAAAAGCACTTCAAACGAGAATGCCAATAAAAACTAACTCACAAGGAAATTTTGTCAAGACAAGTGCAGATCTGGCATAAACTAACAACTATGGACAAAAACTAAACCTAACTAGGCGGATGGATCTTAGGTTTTTCAAACTTTTGACAGGGTCCGCAGGTTCCCAGTAGATCCAGGTGCGGTACCACTTTGTGTTATACTGTAACAGTGCGGAGAGGTCCGCACTGTACCTAACGCAGAAGGTGTGGTCCTCTTCCAAAAATCCGAAAAATAAAAATCAAACAAGGATCTAACAAGTACCCAATCCCACACACATCAAGGCAAAATCAGAAACCAAAACTCAAGTTTCTCAAGTCAAAGCAAGGACAAATCAAAAACCAAAACCAAACCAGTCCCCAGTGCAGTCGCCAATTTGTTGGTCGGATAAATCGTTCTTGCGGACAAGACCGATCTCCCTAGTATCAAATGATATCTAGCAACAAGCAACAAAAACAAATCTACTTTTCTCTAAACATGTTTCAATTCATAAATGAAAACTAAGAGGTGTAATAGACCCTACCTCGGTCCAACGCTTGTTTGTGGTAGCTTTGTTTCAACAGCTTCAAGAAATTCCTTTTTAGTAACCTACACACACAAACAAACACACATCAAAGAACACCTGCATAGATATTATAATAAAACATGTTCATTATGAAGATCAAGGAGCTCATAAAATAAACCATTAGAGATAGTTCATTGAGAAAAACAAACTTGATCGTATTAACTTTATGAATAAAAGAACCTTATAACCTTTGCCTTGATGTTGCACAAGCTCTTTCCAGGGTCCATCAGGAGTCTCCTCTACTTTGACAAGCCTCACTCACTTCCCAAATGAAATGAAAGGTATGTGATCTCTCCTCTCACAAGCTCAAAAAAGAAGTCTAATTTCCAGTAGCATTTACCCTCAAGAATCTTCAGTTTTCAACCTCCCCTACAACCAACCCAATGCCTGAATTTATAGTGCAAATGGAGGAAGTTGCAGGTCCACCATTGAAGGGATAAGTTCCTCCTTCAATGGGATACGCACCTCATACCATGGAGTTAGCTCCCTTAGTTATGGAATGGATGAACCAAGGTGGAGAGGACTTGCCAGTGTAATATTACTTCTAGAAGCATCCAAAAGTGACCCAAGGTGAGTTTTTAAGAATGAACTCATGCTTTTTTATCTTTTATAGGGGTTCACACCCATTAATTAACAGACAGACGATTCGGTTCGCAGGGGACATGACTGTTGGGTGCGGCACCGCAGGCAATGCTAGGATAAAGTGCGAAACCGGGATTTAAGATATTTTTAAGGTCTTTCTCCCATTTTCAAGGCTTGACATGAAGAGCTGAGGCTTAAGATTTGAAAAGGAGGTATGTATGAGTGGTGATGGACTCACACAAACTGTAGAAAGTCATGGTGACAATTTTTTGTGTAATACTAGTAAACAATCATTTTTCGCCAAGCTGCTCTGCTGTCTTTAGGATTCGTTTTGGTGGCTTGCTGAGCTCTGAGTTGAGGGTGGAGATTTTGAGAAAGGGACATTTAATGCAAGAGACATCCTTCCTATGAATCCTCCCCCTTGTTCCTTCATGCTTGGCTGTCCTCTGGCTCATAATTGCTTGGCTTTGTTCCAAAATTTGTCCAAAAAACCTGAAATAACCACGTATTAGCCTTCTTGGTAAAGTGACCACCCTCATTCATTCAAATAACACAAACATACTCCAAAAACATGCATAAACTATGAAAAATGGTGGATTGATCAAGAACAATTAGGCAAAATGAGCCCAATAAGTTACCCAATTCGGGGCTCATCATCACCCCTTGCTAAATGGGTTGCTCATCCTCTGAGAAACTAGTCTAGCTCCTCATCCTTGACCACCTTGACCTTCTCTCTCACATCCCAGGCCTCCGAGGTGATGTCTTATTCACGATCATGAAATCCGGCCTTTCTTTCCACTTCTTCCCATTGCCTGTGTTCCTCCTCTTCTTTGCCTCCTTCCAATAGTCCTAAAAGTAAAGGAGGACTGAACTTGAGGCCGATCCAGTTGGCCTAAAGATTCTGCATGGACTGTTTGTAGAGTGGTACTCTTGCCAAGGCCTCCCTCATCCTTGTTGGGGTGTGGTATTCTCTAATCTTTAGGCTGTGGGACAGTGAATTCCACCTCTGGGAGCAAGCATGAACACATTTATCCCCCACTAGTCTCTCCATGTCCTCAAAATGGGCTATGGTTTGAGATTGTCGTCCCATGTAATCTGGTAGGGCCTGAGAGTCATTGGCCAAGTGCTGGTGGGTGGATATTAATGCTAAAGGATCCTCTGGTTTTGCTCTAATCAATAGTGGTTCATGTAGTTCCCTGTCCATAATGTTTCGGACCTCTACTGCTCTCTTTTCTTCATGATTTAGCCAATAGGCCATGGCCATGAGTTGTACGTCTCCTACTGGAGCGTTGGGGTCCCACAAATTCATGTTGGGAAGGGCCAAATCGTGTAGGTAGAATTCTGATAGTTTGGCCTTGTCCTCTGATGAGCTGCTGTCACATAAAGCCATGAATTGATGGTAAGTTTGAAATGGAATGACGCTCCTTTGGGCCAAGGTGTTATCTGAAACTGCAACCACTGATCGTTAAGGTATAGGGCGTATGATTTGGCAGGTTGCCTACACTGCAGAGCTTCCATCGCCCAGCTGGCCATGCAGGCCAGTTGGGCCTCCTTTTCTTGCACCTGCTGTTTCAGAGACTATATTTCCTGTGCTGCTTGCAATTCTTGCTCCTGTAGTTGTCTAGTCAGTGCCCCAATATCAGCTTGTAATCCCTCTCTCTTTTGATGTTCATCAGGGGTTTCTCTACTTGTTGTCGGCTCCTCCTGTTGCTGGTGTTCTCCCAAGGTGTGGGGCCTGTCTTCTTTAAAGTGTCCCTGTGACTGTAGCTGCTGTTTAAGCAGCTCATTTTCTTCCTGTAGCTTGGCCCACTGGTTGCTTTCTACATGCTGTACCATAGCCAATTCTTTCCTTGCCTATTTGAGTTGCTCCTCCAAGGGACCTATATCTGCCACACCCTTGGACTTGGTGATTTTCATCCAAGTGTGGGTCCCCACTCTCTCCTCTTCTAGTGCAAAGAATAGTGGCACTGTGAATTTTTGGGGAATTATCTTCCTGGCCTCTAACATGTTATAGTAGGATCCCAAGCTGGGTTGGGGGCTAGGTTCCATAATGTTTTCAGTCTTCTCTTCCTCCTAGGATGATTTAACTGCCTTTTCTTCCAATTCCTCGGTCTCCATTAGTCTAGCCAACGTATCTTGTAGAATTGTCTCAGCATCCTGTAGAGAGGTCTTTGTGTCCATCATCTTAATCCTTTCTCTCCCGGTGGACGTCTTCGGGCTACCCCGTTCATAGGTGATGGATGCCTTTAAGGGAGACCTTTCCTTTTGTTTAATTTGGGTGTCCACAATCGTAATTGGCTCTTTTGACTGTGGCTGGGGTCTGCCAGTTTTTATTCGCATGATTATTCTTGCCTTAAAATACATAGAAGGCTCCCTTTTCCGCTTCCCTTTTTGCTCTGGGGTTGTGCTCAAGGCAACCAGCACCACTGTTGCCTCCCTGGCCAGAATCTCAAGAGACTTCTCCTTTTTCTGCTTTGATTTTATGCTTCCTGTAGAAGCTGGTTTCAGACTTCTTGTAGAAGTTGTTTCCAGACTTCCTGTAGAAGCTATTTTCAGACTTCCTGTAGAAACTGTTTCTGCTCGTTTGGCTGGATGTGCCTTTTCTTTTAATTCCTGTTTGGTTGCCTTGGTTGTGATATCCCTTGTTTGGGCTTTTTCAGTCCTCTCTGCTCTACTTTGCAGTCATTTCTCCCTGGGTGTTTGTGTCATTGGTCCTCCCAAAATTTTAGGTTCAACAACTTGGCCTTTTCCTTGTTTCTCCTTCTACTCTTTCTGTGGTGGTTTGTCCTGTCCACTGGCTTTCACTTCGGCTTCAAGGTGTTTCCCTTCTTCATTATTGGATGAGGTGAGTTCCTAGGCCAGGATTCAGATATCATCATCTCTGGAGATGTTGCAGAAAATCTCCTAGGAGAGGGGGACAATGTGGGTATGGAGAGCATCCTCTACCAAAAGCTTGATGAGCCCATGATGGGCTAGCTGATCTGGTGTCCCTTCCTTCAATTTTGTGCCACATTCAATCAATGATTGCAAGAGAAAATAGGGCATGCTTAACTTATGCTCTGGGGGTAAATTCAACCCATGTCTTAGTTCTTTCAGCGACTGGAAATGATAGCCGTAAACAATACTGAACCACCCCTCATAGGTAATGTATTTCATAATTTGGAGACTGGCTTCGCTCCACAGAGGATGTAAAATGGCCCTCCTTACCCCATTCTTGTCTCCTGCAAAACTTTCCTCAGAATAAGAAGAATTCTTTCTTGCTTTTTGGCCTAATGCTCTTTCCTCTTTGCTCCAGGGTATCCCTAATGGCAGACCTGTAACCCGACTAATGAGTTCAGGGGTAAGCTACAGGGTCAACCCTTTGAAATTCACAGTGGTCAGTGTTTTTGATTCAGGTTGCAAGGACATTAAGAATTACTCCGTTATCTCATCATTGTGGCCCTGGATTTTGTCATAGAAAGTCATCCAGTTGGCACGGGTGAAGAGGTCCACCACTGCAGGATGTTCATGCAATTTTCTGGAATCCGAGGGTTCCTTTCTGATAAAACCCTCTGGCATGGTGAGAGTGTGTTGTTTCAATGCTCTAAGTAGAAAGGGACTGCTGTTCTATGGTTTCCTCCTTTGAACTTCAAGACATGATCTCCCAGGTGTTTATACTTTTAACTTCGCACCAATTTCTCGGTTCTACTATTTTTGCTGCCCAAAACTCTGCTGTCCGTGTGTGGAGGGAGAAATTTGGTTTCCACAGACAGGGTATAACACTTCAATTTTTACTCCCAGCATACATACAAAAGTGCAAATTCAATTTTTTTTTATACAGGCGAGCCCTCATATTTCTTTATCTTTTCTACAGGAAAAGTCTTTTAGCAGGAATCGTGGAAGGGAAATTTGACGCAGACCCAACTGAGAAATTTCGTGCGACACATAGGAAAACCACTGGTTTTGACTCATAGGCATACTTGTCTCTAATTCTCCTACTCCAGATAGTGCAATTCACCACCTTTCAAAATATACCATGCATGGGAGAGGGTTTTCGAGCCTACCTCCCTTGGAACTTCAAATTTGTCGAAGAAAAACCTAGGCTTCTTTGTCCCGGAAGGCTATGCCGTACTTCCTATAGAACTTCTTCCTGTAGAATGCTTGCCGGCTTCTGTAGGATGTTCTTACACTTCTAAACGAGCTCGAGACACGAGAGAACTTTGAAACAGGCCGAAAATCTCGGTGGAGGATGACGGTTAACAGAGTGTGGAAGCGAAGGATGAGTACTTCGGCCAGGACGTTGCAAATGCAAATGATCAGCGTGTGTGCGAATCTTTAGCCAAACATTTTGAACTGCAGCGCAATTTATGGCGAGGGGGTGAGGTGGCCAGACCAAACTGTTAACCAACCATGGCCATCATTCTTCTACGTGTCTCTAGCCGCCATTACCTCCCTTCTGCCATTAACTGCTGCTACCACTATTAATCCACCAATTTTCCTTGACTGGACACTCCACACATGTCGGCTACACAGCTCGTTGGCGAGTTTGAACGTAACTAATCTTGTTTAGATCCCACGAAGCAGTGTAACTGGCTAAGGGTGGCCAGTTGAGTGGCCACCGAATTCGTTCAATCCAACCATTTTCACAGACATGCAATTTTTCAAAGTATAGTTCATGCAATTGACGAATAAGGTTAGACACTCACCTGCGTGGCCATGGACGCGTTATGCAGACTTTGGTCTTGGAACCACTGCCTCGCTTGCTGTTGCCTCGTGCACGGGTGCAAGAGCCCATTCTTTTATTTGCTCAAGTTGCATGCATGGCTTTGGAACCCAATATTTCAGTCGTAAATGCTGCATGCACAGGTTCTGTCTGGTCTCAGCTGTCGAAGAGGTGTTCACATCCAAGAGGAGCCTTTTTTCATGTTCCCTATGTTGATTTCAGTTACCCCTGCTTCCAGAGTATGTGCTCCAGAGGGATCAGCTGCTATAGGATTCCTGTAGGATGTCCTATAGCTACTTCTCCTCCTGGGATGCAGGCTAAACGAGCAGGGCCATATTGCGGACAAGGACTAGATGCGTTGATGAAGAGTTTAGATGGAGCTTGAAAAGGTAGAGTGCGCAAGCCTTTGTTGCTTGATTTTTCACTTGGAAAAGTTTCTTCAATCTGAGGAAAATAGGGCTCTTTGTATGACTGTGCAGGAACACATAACCAGGTGGGTGCAATGGAGGTGGAAAGAGATGGAACAGGGTGCCACATGGTGTTGGATTAAATAGAGGTGTGGCTGCAGGCCTTAAAAACTGATCCCAACCATCATATTCCCTTTCAAAATTGAATTTGGATCGTCCGATGGTTCTACAGTATGTTTCCTGTAGAAATTCAGAACTTCCTGTAGAAACGCCTGGAACTTCCTGTAGAAAAGCCTGGAAATTCCTGTAGAAAGCCCAAAACTTCCTAAATGTGACCAAATCCTAGGAGAGGTGAGTGCCCATGGAGGGAGTGTCTGAAGGGATGTCCTGGAGTTTGGTACGGACTCTTGTCCTCATTTTGCGTGCCCCTCTTTTCCTGCAAAGTATTCACTACAACCTATAATTTTTCACAGAGATTAGTCTTGTATTTTTTTTTTTTTGATGAGATAGCTAGGGTGCCTCAATGAGGTTTTCACCCTTGCTATCTGCCTTGGGTGCCTCAAAGAGGTTTTCACCCAAGGATTTTTTTATTCCCCTTTTTTTTATTTCTCTAGAGACATTTGGGGCGCCTCCATGAGGTTTTCACCCTCACTGTCTGCCCTGGGCGCCTCAGAGAGGTTTTCACCCAAGGATATTTTTTTATTTCTGTGTTTTTTTTTTTTTGATGATCAAGGTGTAGGTGGAATAGAGGCAGAGCCCTGCTCCACTACCAGCACTGATTTTTCCAAAGTGTCAAAGAACTCCTACCTCGAAAGAGGTTTCCTGTAGATTTTCAATTGGTGCCCATTGGTGAGCATGGGGATGGCTTCTTCATCAATGGTCCTGATGAGGAATGAACCATTTTCATTACATTTCTCCACTGCATATGGTCCTAACCATCTTGTCCTCAGTTTCCCTTTGAAATCCTTGTATCTCGAGTCATATAGCAGTGCCCAATCTCCTGGCTGGAATTGCTTTTCATTAAGGTGTCGGTCATGCCATATCTTCCTCTGAAGTTGGACTACTTATGAGTGGAGGAGGGCTTGCATTCTTTGTTCGTCTAATCCATTTTGCTGTAGTAATCTTTCACGTTGAACATGGCTGAGATCTAGGTCCAGCTGAGCTGCCACCCTTAATGTGTTGTACTCGAACTCTATGGACAACAAAGATTTCTTCCCATAGACCAGCTCGTAAGGTGTGAAACCTATTGTAGTTTTCCAAGTGGTGTTGTAGGCCCAGGTGGCCTCAACCAGGCGATCTGCCCAATCCTTTCTATTACTGCTCACCACCTTAGTCAAAATCTCTTCAAATGCTCTATTAGTGACTTCCACCTGCCCATTTTCTTGTGGATGATATGGGGTGGAAGTTTTGTGCTTGATCTTGTGATGAGCGAGAAGGTCTTCAATCAAGTTAGAGTTAAACTGGCTTCCTTGATCGGTGACCAACTCTCTTTGGTAGCAAAACTTGTAGAAGATATTTTCCCTTAAAAACTTAGCCACTTTTTCTTTTGTTGCTACCTTGATTGCCTTTTTTTTTGCCCACTTTGTCAGGTAGTAAGTGCACACAATGATGTAAGACCTTTGCTTTGAAGGAGGGTTGATAGGACCCACAAAATCCATGCCCCACTTCTCAAATGGCTCAAAGGTCACTTGAGGTTGGAGGGGAATTTCATCCCTTGGAGTCGGTTTCCCCATCCTCTGACATCAGTCACACTGGCTGATGTATCTTCTGACATCTTGATGGAGAGTAGGCCAATAGTAGCCTGCTTGTAGAATTTTGAAGGCAGTCCTTTTTGCTGCAAAGTGGCCTCCACAGGGCCCATCGTGACAGGTTAGGAGGATGTCAAAGACTTCCTCCTCCCTCACACAACGCCTCAAGATATGATCTGGGCCAAGTTTAAACAGGTTGCCCCCGATCCAAGTGAATGGGGCACTCTTCCTCACGATTCTGCTCTTCTCCTTTGAGGATATATGCGGAGGGAACTGTGCTGAGACCAAGTAATTTTCTATGTCAGCAAACCATGGAGAGAGTACTGAGATAGAAAACAGGTGTTCATCCGCCATCTGGTCGTCCACTGTCCCTTCTTCACCTGTAGGCAAATCCAATCTAGATAGGAAGTCAACAACAACATTTTCCTTACCTGGCTTGTCGACAATAGTCAAATCAACTTGCTGCAACAAAAGTAACCATCTAATGATATGAGCATTTACATCAGGCTTATTCATTAAATAGCTAATCGTAGCATGATCAGTGTGTACGAATGTTTGATAACCAGTGATGTAGTGTCTGAACTTGTTCATGGAATGGACTACAGCCAGGAACTCTTTCTCGGTTATAGTATAGTTCATCTCTGCCTTGGATAGGTTTTTGCTAACAAAGTATATGGCATATGGAAGTTTCTCCTCAACTTGTCCTAAGGCTGCCCCTATGGCTTTGTTCGAGGCATCATTGTGGATGTGGAAAGGTAGGGCCCAGTTTGGACCTCTCAAGACCGGGGCAGATACCAGTTTAACTTTCAATTCATCCAGAGCCCCTTGACAGTCGTCAGTCCATTTAAACTCAACATCTCTCCCTAAGAGGCTAAACAATGGCAAGGCTAGCTTACTGAAATCTTTAATGAATCTTCTGTAATACCCTCCCAAGCCTAGAAATCTCTAAACATCTCTGACCTTCTGAGGAGGTGGAACCTTTTGGATTATAGCGATCTTGTTAGGATCCACCTGTAATCCTTGCTGAGAAATGGTATGACCTAGCACAGTCCCTTAAGTCATCTGGAATTCACATTTTTCGGGACTGAGGGACAGGTTCATCTCAATACACTTGGCTAAAACTTTTCCCAGGTTAGTCAATGCTTCTTGGAAGTTGGACTCATAAGGAGTAAAGTCATCCATATAGATTTCCACCGAATCGTGAACCAGTTAAGCAAATATGCTCAATACTACTCTCTGGAAAGTAGCAAGAGTGTTGCATAATCCAAAGGGAAGGACCTGGTAGGCAAAGGTACCCCATGGACAAGTGAAGGTGGTTTTATCTTGGTCTTCCAGACTGATTTGGATCTGATTATACCCGTTGAACCCAACTAGGAAAGAGAGGAATTTCTTCCCTGCCAGTCCATCTAACACTTGATCTATGAAAGGCAAAGGGAAATGGTCCTTCTTGGTGGCTTTGTTAAGTTCTCGTTAATCTACACAGATTCTCCACTTCTCATTTTTCTTGGGCACAAGCACAAGAGGTGAGGCCCACTCACTGTCAGAGATAGGGTAGATGAATCTTGCATACAACAATTTTTGCAATTCTTCCTTGACGATGTCTTTAAGGGCTAGATTCATTCTCCTCTGAGGCTGCCTGACTGGTTTACAATCCTCTTTAATGTAAATGTGATGGGTACAAACCGAAGGGTGGACTCCTTTCATCTCCTTATAGCTCCAAGCGAAAGCATCCAAATGGCTGTTCAATAAGCTGCACAACTCTTTCTCTTGGGAGGGAGATAGGGAAGAGCTGATCTTTAAGGTTCTTTCAGGGCCAAATTCTACACTCTTAACTCTGGGAGAGGCCAGATCAGTCACAGAGAGGTCCACTAAAGCATTGGCTTGGGTATCTTCCACCAACTCCTCTAATGACAGTGCACCGGGAGGTGGGCTTTGAATCAAATTCTCGATCAAGTCATCCTCGGTTTGAGGGCCTCCCCTTGTGGCTTCTACTGTGCACAATGGTGCAGAGTAGACCTCATCCTCATCTCCCTCTTCCAACCAGAGTGGTAAGTCATGTTCTAGCAGAGGTTGGGCAGGAGGATGGAGGACTAGCTGCTTAGACATGGGCCGATTCTTGATGGTCATGCTCCTAGCTCAACAACTGATGTAAGCATCCGCAGTAGCTAACCAAGGCCTCCCCAAAATGAGGGGGTATCCAGTGAGTTTTTCGTTTGGCCGAAGGACCAAGAAGTCCACAGGGTACTCCCAAGAGTCAATAGAGACCAGGACATCTTCCACAATCCCTTCGGGAGTCACGGTGGAGTGGTCTGTTAACTGCAGCATTGTCGAGGTCTTCCTCAAGGAACTCTGAAGGTTGAGTTTAAGCATAGTGTCCCTGGTCATCACATTAATGGCAGCCTCTAGATCAATCAAGGTGTGGGGGATTATGGTGCCATTGATGTGGACATCAACCACAGGACTCCCAGGGTCCAAATATTTTGGACAGATTACTTGCCCCAACATTAGATCGGACAGTTGTCCTATGACATTGATGGTCTGGGCATCTCTCTTGCGCCTGCCTGGGTGCCTGAAACACTTCTCCTTAATCAATTTGTTGTATATTGGTACATCTTTTATGGCCTGGAGAAGTGGTATTTTCACACACAACTGCTTAAGTTCTCGCAGAAGTTCAGTCTCCTCTGGGTTTGGTTGCGTGGTTACCGTTAGTCACTCAGGAAAGGGTGGAATGGCCTGGGATTCACTTTTCTGTTTTTCTTCCTCATCCTCTTGGGGGGGAAGTTGGCAGTCTAGAAGGACCTTCCCAGATCGCAGGTTGATCTCCTGGATCTCCACAGCATAGGAAGGACATGTTGTCTCCCCAGTGTATACCTGCTGGGCCTGTCTGTTGTTGGGGTTCAGGTTCGGTTGGGTAGGCATATGGGGTTGTCTTGGAGGAGCAGGAGGTAACGGTTGTGGTTGAGCAGGTGGTGGAGGAAAAATGGCAGGAAGAGAGTTGTATTGGGGCCTCCACCCCTGCGAAGGTGCATTCCACTAAGGCAGTGGCTGGACCTGTGAGTGAAACGAATGAGCAGTAGGTTGAGTATGGTATTGAGATGGATAAGACCACGAAGGAGGTGCGGACCAAGAAGGATGAGCAGGGGGACCCCAAGAAGGTATTTGAGTGGATTGGTTGGGGCTATAATAAGCTTGGGATGTCCCTTGCATCCCCTGCTGGTAAGGTCCAGGCCCATGCGGCCTCCTTTGGTTGAGGAAGTAGAGAGGTTCAGTGGTTGCCTCAGTCCCCTGGTACATGGCTTTAAATCCGGGCAAGGTTGGGCATTGGTTTTTGGGGTGGTCTTCTTCACAAACGAAACATACCTCTACTGAGTGCAATGGACACTCGCTCTTAGGGTGCTTCCTCGTACATTTGGGACAGAAAATGGCCAAAGCCCTCTCAGCTTCCTCTTTCTTTTGTTGGATTCAGAAAGTATCAAGTTGCATGGAAATGGTCTGTCTCATCTCACTTTTGAGGTCTTCCATTTGATTAGCAAACTCATGCTTAAAGAAGGTGGTACTCGCTGAAAGTGGATTCCTCCTACCTGTTTTCCGGGCTGCCCTAGAATGGTTTCTAAACACAGTCTTTATGTCCTCATAAGGTAGTTGGTAGATGTCTCCTCTAGCTAGCAAATGAAGGGTATCTAGCAGGTCTTCAGGGACTCCTCAGAGTAGAACCAGCTTCAGAGGTTCAGGGTCAAGTGTGCACCTGGCCCGTTTATAACTGAGTTGGAACCTTTCGTCATAGTCTTCTAAAGACTCATCATTTCCCATGGTCATCCGAAAGATCTCTCCCTTTGTTTCCTTTGACCTACAGTAGTCCCGGTATTTGTTGTTAAAGGCTTGCTCCATCTGAGCCCAAGTGGTGATACTGTTTCCAGGTAACCCCATGAACCAGCGTAGTGCTTCATCCTTGAGAGTAGAAGGAAAGAGTTTCATCTTTTGCTCGTCTTCGACATAGTCATAAGTTCGACACAGGACATCAAACTCAAACAGGAAGGTATCAGGGTCTTCAGTGGTAAATCCATGGAAGTGAGGTAAGGCTGAGGGACTTATGTTTTTCATTTTCATGTCCCCATTGGTCTCTTGGATGGGAAAGGCACCTTCTATTCTCTCCTCATCTTCTATACCATTTCTGTGTTCAGCCATGGTCTCGAGAGGGATGTTCTCTTGCTCTTCTTCTGTTATAGGATCTTCGTATATCTCAGGAGGTTCACCTATAGGTTCTTCTGGATCACGGCCACCAAAGAAGAGAGAAGGGTGACTCAGTAATGTGGTGGGGGTGTTGGGTAAGAATTTTCCAGTATTGTCTATGTTCCTATGAGGCATGAAATGAAAGATTTTTGGCTGCTTTTTGTTTTTCTTTTTTCTGCTTGTACCTGCAAAACTGAAAGAGATTGAATTGCAACTAACTAGAATCTATCTTGCTGAAATGAAAATGTGGAAGTGAAATGAAAGCAGGAAAGGACTAATCCATTTTGCTCAAAGGAAATTGCAGGAATGAAATGCTAGGCTACGCTTGCGGAATTGAAATGCTAATATATGCTTGCAAAATTGAAATGCTAGTCTAGGAAAGCAGGAAATGTCTAGTCTACTTTTGCATAAATGAAATTGCAGAATGGAAATGAAATAAACTACTTGGCAGAAGGTTGTAGTAGAAAATAGAAGAAAAGTAGCAATCACAAATACTCTGACGCTTCCCCGGCAACGACGCCAAAAAGAGTGGTGGGCTCCAGTATTGCAGCAATAATGTTGCAACTCCTGGGAATCCCTTCTTTAATTTTGTCAACCTGGTAGTTCATAACAAACTTGGAAGCGACGGTGTTGTATGCACAAGTACTAGCTCTTGCCACAGCTGTCACTTGGTCAGCTGGCACAAGTCTGCTAGGAGATTAAGCCAACTTCTATGAGCTCTAAGAAGAAGCTTTTTAACTGATGGATGGAAGCTAACTCGAAGGAAGCTAATCTACTTGCGGAAAGAAACTGAAAAGTTGAAAGAAAACGCAAACCCTAGCAAACCCTGATTTTACCAGCTAGCCCTATTGATGCAAGAAAGAGAATGCAAGCTACTGGGAGAGATGCCATTGACTTCCAAGAAGGTAAAATGCATGTGTCTAAGCTAAGTCTATGGTAAAATCTAAAGAAAACATCTTTTTGTATTTTTGAACAAGTCGTCAGATTTATCATGCATGTGCTTTCACTATTTTTAGTTGTGCAAAGGTGGATCGGCGAGAGAAAATGCTTGCAGGAGGTTGGGAAGGTTCAGAGAGGGCCTAAGGGGTCCCTGGCACCCTTCCAGAGAGTTTTACAGGGTTTGGATATCAAGAAACCGCTTTCGTGAGCTTCTACAGGAAGTCTGTAGGGGTTCTACAGGATGTTCTGGGATTTCTACAGGATGTCTTTAATTTTCTACAGGATGTTCAAAAACGGGATTTTGGAGGATGGATGGAGGAAGAAAGATGAAGGAGTGGGTATGGAGGTGAGATAAGGGTGTGAGGAGGTCCAGGACTTGGGGAATGGAGCTGAGGAGTGGCGAGGATGGTTGAATTTGTTCAAGGAGAGGTGGAGCAATGTTGCACAAAAATATGGGAATTTAGGGCAGAGTGAGCAAATGGAAAACGTGAGGCAAGAATCCAAGTTGGAGGATGGAGCAGATGGGATTGATGGAGTACGGAAAGATAAAGATGTACTACAGGTGCTCTACAAGTTATTTTTCGAACTAAACAAATAAAGACTTAGAAAATCAAGGATCTACTTACTTTGACCTAATTTGACCTAGATAACAGCAACGAAAATGAACAGAAGTCTATTTGCAACAAAATCATGTGAAGTGACTATGCAACTAAGCAATCATGAACCTAAGGAGGCAACAAAAACTGATATCAAGTTCGGCAACTAAGAATCCAACACTACTAATTGCATGGTGAAGCAAAGACGGTGTTTTTGTTGGCAACAATGTCACCTTTGTCCCAGCTCACGATCCCACTGAGGGAGAGGTGAGATCAGAGGTTCTTGATGGCCTTTTTCTGAAGTTCTTCCCTGTTATTAATCTATCAACTAAATCTAAACATGAAAATCCTATCTAATCATCAACCATGACCTATGTAACCAGCAAGATGTTAATCTACTCAACAGAAATTATTTTGCAAAGACATAAAAACGAACAACAATACTCAAAGGAAGCCTTGGCGTTTGGGTTGGGCCCAACCCCAAGAGCTGCAAGCTCCTAAAGAAACTCAGAACTGATGCCAAATAAAGTAGCTTTCCATTACTCAAAAATAACCATGTTCATAAGAAAGTTATACAACAGCATCTACAAAATGAGCTTAGCAAATAGCAGCACTATAGTGCAGAAATACAACAGTCCAAAAAGTAACCTACGAATGCTGAAAGCCTTCCTATTTATGCACTACGAGGGGCCTCAGCAACCCTCCTTAACTCAAGGGGCTCGACTATTCAAACTTCTAGTAAACAGTCACATTTCACCAAGCTGCTCAACTGCCTTTAGGATTTGTTTTGGTGGCCTGCTAAGCTCCGAATTGAGGGTGGAGATTTCGAGGAAGGGTCATTTAATGCAAGAGACATCCTTCCTATGAATCCTCACCCCTGTTCCTTCATGCTTGGCTGTCATCTGGCTCCTAATTACTTGGCTTTGTTCCAAAATTTGTTCAAAAAACCTGAAATAACCACGTATTAACCTTCTTGGTAAAGTAACCACCCTCATTCGTTCAACTAACATAAACATACTCAAAAAACATGCATAAAATATGAAAAATGGTGGATTGATCAAGAACAATTAGGCAAAATGAGCCCAATAAGTTACCCAATTCGGGGCTCATCAATACCTGAAGTTGTATTCGTCCACAAAAGTCCCCAACGCTTGCGCTGCCCTGCTCCTGTATTCCCTTTTCTGCAATCTATGCTCTCTCCCTAATCTTACCACCCTCATGTATACCTTCCCACCTACCCTACGTCCCATCCTACTACTGTCGTCGTTCTTGCCAACCTCGCTCCTCGTAATCATGCCACTTTGCTCCCTTGATGTTCCCGCGGTCATGCAGGATGCCACCACGTCCAGCTGTTCCAGCTTGAGGACAATAGGCGGTTGTCCTGGCCGTCCTCTCTCCTGATCTGTCCTTATGGCCATACTCTTCCACTTCGTCACCTTGCTCAGGGGAGCCATTATAAGAATATTATTTGATCTTAATAATCATTATTAAAATATTAATTTTCATAAACTAGTTGTTATATGATCTTTTGATCTCTACATCACCCTCTATTTAAGCCCGTGCCATGATCTACATCTTCATCTGGTCTTGATGATGAACTACACTAGCTGGTTCGAAACAGGTCGGCAAAATTTTCTCCTATGTGATTTCTACCGAAAAGACTCTTCTTAAGGTTTTGTTAAATTAGTCTTTTGTGTCAAACAATATGATACTTCTCCATTGAACTTCCTTTTGGAACATCACAATAAATATGATATATGTATTATGTATTTTTAGAAGATGATATCTTCTAGTCTTCCTTTTTAGTATACAATACATGATTTGTCCTTTAGAACATATAAACTCACGTAAATAGTTTTCTTTTAATAGAAATCTAGTTTATTTTTTCTTCCTTGAAAAAAAAACTTTCTTTGCACATGTCATGTGTGTCTATATATATCTATATATAAACTAATTTTATTTATAATTTAAGATTAATAAATTATATGAAAATGGCAAGTGGTGATGGGAAATATCAAGTGTTCTAAGCTCGTTCTCAGCTTTGACTAGGCACCATTCCTAGGGTGATGTGTGGACTTGGGACACCATGTCACTTTCCAAATATTGGTGGTATGGTCATATTGATATAGTACTACTTATTGAATATTTGGGGAATCCTAATTTGGTATCTTAGAATTAGAATTCGATGAAATTTATATCGTTGGAAAGTTCTTTAGCAAAAGACAATGATAGTCTTAGAAATAGGGTCCAAACTGAGGGAAAGGAGCAAAAATTTTATGAACATCATTTTCTTAAGGTCACCTAGGAGGTTGGGTTTGTTACATTGTTCATCAATTTCTTATTTCCTTCTTCATTTTTTTCAAAGGTTTTATGTGACCTTATTGATGTCTAGAGTTTCGTCAACCCTTGTATAGATTTCCTCTTTAACTTTGTTGGTCATCTTTTCATCTATGATGTTTGCTTCTACGTCTTGTTGATGCTTTTTACGCTCTTAACATATTTAAGAATGTCTTGATTAAATGAACACAACCTTTTTGTTTTTTCAACTTTCTTTACTTAGTGTTGCTTTAAGATATCCTTTTTCTTCTTCAATGTTGGAGATCAGATGCTCAGTTAAATTAAACAAAATACACAGCAGATCATTCAAGCACAGAAGACACAGCTTTTAACATGGTTCACCCAACCAATCTGGGCTACGTCCACCAAACATAGGCATCGGCAATTTATTAATCAAACAGGAGATTACAAAATGAAATCCTCACAAAACTCTCACCCTCATTGCAAACATCCGAATGGTTGCTTGTTATATAGCATAGAGAATCTAACAACCTCATTAACTTACTCACATCAAATATAGGAGGCATTAATCATCTCCCAACAACCTGGAGCTAATCTAGGAACTAAATTTCTATTGTTGTCACCTACAGAGATTTTTGCCTAGTTTACTCCAAATAGAAAATCTCAACAATCTCCACCTTGACAACAATTAGCCTGATGCCCTGTTATTATTATTTTATCTTTTTCTGCAAGCCAAGAGAAGCCAAACACCAACGTAGCTTCTCTAACAAAACTGGTTTCGTGAACATGTCTGCACAATTCTCCTTTGTATGCACCTTTTCAAGAGAGACTCCCCTTTCAGAGATAACTTGTCTTACAAAATGGTACTTGCTCGGTATATGCTTTGATTTACTATGATAGGCCGGATTCTTAGCCAAATGTATTGCACTTTGACTGTCACAAAATAATTTGATGTTGTCCTGCAACCTACCAAATTCACCAAACAAACCTTTCAACCAAACCGCTTCTTTGCAAGCATGAGAAGCAGCAATGTATTCTGCTTCAGTAGTGGATAAAGAAACAATATTCTGTAGCTTTGACATCCAGCTGATAGCTCCACCTGCAAGAGTAAAGACGTACCTTGAAGTTGACCTTCTCTTATCCAAATCACCTACAAAAACGGAATCAACATATCTGCAAACAAATTCACTACTCTTATTCTAAGTAATACAATAACTACTTGTGCCTCTCAAGTACCGAAGCACCCATTTCACTGTTGATCAGTGTTCTTTACCCGGATTTTCCATGTACCTGCTGACAACCCCAACTGCATGTGAAATATCTGGTCGAGTACAAACCATCGCATACATTAAACACCCTACTACATTGGCATATGGAATTCGAGTATATTCCTTTTCTTCATCTGTATTAGGACATAAACTAGAAGAAGCTTAAAATGGGAAGCTAAAGGGATTGACACAGGCTTCACATTGTTCATACCAAACCTCAAGAGTATTTTCTCAATATACTTCTGTTGTGATAGCCACAGCTTACCATTGCTCCTGCCTCTGAAAATCTCCATGCCCAAAATCTGTCTTGCTGCTCCTAGATCTTTCATATCAAATGTCCTTGCCATCTGAGCCTTTAACCTGTTGATCTCTACTATGCTTTTGCTTGCTAAAAGCATATCGTCAACATACAACACTAAGATAATGAACATGCCACTACTTAATTGCTTAAAGTAAACACAATGATCATATTCACTTCTTATATAATTTTGACTCAACATGAAAGAATCAAATTTCTTGTACCACTGTCGAGGCGACTGCTTCAGACCATACAATGATTTCTTGAGCCTGCAGAAAAATTTCTTGTTGCGATGTTGAACAAACCCTTCCGGTTGTTCCATATAAATTTCCTCATCTAAATCTCCATGTAAAAATGCAGTTTTGACATCTAGTTGTTGTAATTCTAAATCAAGTAAAAAGCGATTAATGCTAATACAATTCGAATTGAAACTATTTTAACAACTGGTGAAAATATCTCATGAAAGTCAATGCCTGCTTTCTGAGAAAACCCTTTTGCGACCAGCCTCGCTTTGTACCTGTCCTCTGTATCATCCACACCTCATTTCAATTTGAAATCCCATTTACATCCCACAGTTTTCCTGTCTTTTGGAAGTTCAACCAGATCCCATGTGCCATTCTTATCTAAGGCCATCATTTCGTCCTTCATAGCGGATTTCCACTTTTCACTTTTCGAACCCTCTACAGCTTCCTGATAGCACAAAGGTTCATCATCGTTAGCGGTAAAAGCAACTGAAGTAACATAATCATCATACCTTTTAGGAGGACGTTTCATTCTTGTAGACCTCCTTAAAGATGTTTCTGGTGCTTCCATAATTGGCTAATTACCATCTGTAGGAACTTCTTCATGATCAACATCTGAGACATGTTCATGATCTACATCTGAACCTTGTTCATGATCTGTATCCGAAACTTGTTCATGACTTGCATCTGAACTATGTTCATTTTGACTATCATCAGAAGTGGTTTCAAACTAAATGTGTTGAAAGTCATATACATTATCCTGTTTCAATTTATTATCTAGATCTAACTGTACAAGAGAGGATTCATTAAACTTTACATCTATGTTGATGATGATCTTGTGAGTAGTAGGATCCCACAATCTGTATCCCTTTGTTCCATCACCATATCCAACAAAGATATATCTTTTTGATTTTGGATCTAATTTAGATCGCTGATGTTTTGGCACTAGAGCATATGCATCACAACCAAAAACTCTTAGTTTAGAATAATCACAAGGGTGACCTTTCCATACCTCTTGAGGAATCTTGCATCCTATCGTCGTTGATGGTGATCGATTTATCACATAAAAAGTTGTAGCCACCGCTTCTGTCCACAATTCCTTCTGCAAATTGGCATTACTCAGCATACTCCTTGCTCTCTCTAAAAGAGTCCTATTCATGCGTTCAGCAACTCCATTTTGCTGAGGAGTATATACAGTGGTCTTATGTCTCTCGATCCCAGCGTCCTTACAATAATTGTCAAACTCCTTGGAAGTAAACTCACCACCATTGTCAGTTCTTAAATATTTTATGGTTCTACCAGTGATGTTTTCTACCAATGCTCTAAACTGTTTGAAAACTGTAAATACATCAGACTTCCTTTTTAACATGTAGACCCACACTTTCCTAGAGAAATCATCAATAAAAGATACAAAATATGACGAGCCTCCATATGATGTTGTAGGGGATAGACCCCAAACATCAGAATGGATATAATCAAGGATTCCTTTGCTAGTATGTTTGTCAGTTTTAAACTTCTGCTTACTTTGTTTCCCAAACAGACAATGTTTGCAGAAATCTAACTTACCAGAGTTTAGATTAGGAAGTAAATTACGATCAGACAAAATATTTAAACCTCTTCGCTCATATGGACCAACCTTTGATGCCATAAACGAATAGAACTACTGTCATTTTTAGACACCGTAGAAACATGATCTGACTCTGTTCTTCCTTCTAACTGAAATAGATTTCCAACCTGCTTAGCTTTCATTACTAGTAAAATACCTTTGTAAATTTTCATTACTCCACCTTGAATAATAGTTTTATATCCATTAGTGTCAAGTGCTCCTAGTGAAATGAGATTTTTCCTTAATTCAGGTACATGTCTTACATCAGTTAAAATTTTAGTTGTCCCATCAAACATTTGCAGCTGAATACTTCCAATTCCCACAATATTACATGTGACATCATTTCCCATGTACACGACTCCATCATTAATTGATTTGTACGTCTTAAATCATTCTTTATGAATGCACTGTGATTTGATGTGCCAGAATCTAACAGTCAATGTTGATCATGATTAGACAAATTAACTGATAACACTTCATCACTCATACCTGAACCGGATGTCGAACCTGTATCTGTCGTGTTTGCTTCTTTCTTTTCTGTCGAAGAGTCTTCTTTAGAAGTTTTCTGTCGCTTCCAACAGTCCTTCTTCAAATGTCCTGATTTGCCACAAAACCAACACTTTACCTTACTCTTCTTCCTTTTCAACTTTGAACATGAGTCGTTGTGCCTACTGAAGCGTCTTTCTTTAGAACGACCTCTGAACATCATTGCTTATGATGTAGAGGTTTCTAAATTTGACCTTCTCCTTGTTTCTTCAGATAATAAAGATGCAAATACATCATCAAACTCAAGGGTTTCTGGTGAGTTAAGACTTATCGAAGTAACAAAATGATCCCATGACTCGGGCAACAGGCATAATAAAGTTATAGCTTTATCTTCTGATTCAAATTTTACTTCTATACTTTCTAATTGCACCAGGAGAGTATTAAAAGTATTCAAATGATCAGTAATCGATGTACCTTCCTTCATTCGCAAACTGTACAACTGTTGCTTCAGGAGAATCCTATTGGTTAAGGATTTTGTCATGTACAACTTCTCAAGCTTTGTCCACAAACCAGCAGCCGTTTTCTCCGACACGATGTTAAACAAAACATCATTCGCCAAACACAGTCAAATAGCACTCAATGTTCTTTCATCCAATTCGGTCCACTCATCATCTATCATGTTGTAAGGTTGTTTGGATTTTCCCATCAACGCCTTCGCCATGCCTTGTTGCACAAGCAGATCGTACATCTTCACCTTCTAGATCTCGAAGTTGTTTTTGCCATTGAACTTCTCGATCTCAAAACAGGCACTTTGAGTTTTTGCCATATTGTATCAACCAAACAATCTCCAATTCCAACTTGTTAATAAATCAAATTAATATTTAACAAAAAATGCCTTCGCCTTCTACTATACTACCTTTATCTTATCATACAATCCCTCTGCTGTACAAACTGCAGATTACAAATAAAAAATAAATAACAGAATTGCAGTTTTACCAAAGCGATTCTCGCTTGGCACGCCGAAAGGGTCTTGGCGCTACCTTCATAGCAGTAGATCCATGCCAGAAGCAAAATCGGTTAGAGTAACAAGATTGGCACGCTTAAACCTATCGGATCCGTGCCAATTGGGATACTAGCGCTCTGGCGCGAGTATTAAACTCAGATCCGCGCCAATTGGTGTGTCTGTTCTGTAATAAACCGTGCCAACCCGTTCACTGTCTAAAATTGGCGTGACTGTTTCGCCCGAAACCGCGCCAATTGTTGAAAAAACTCCACCTTCAGTAGCTCCATCACACGCACCCACTCCTCAACATGCTCTGATACCAATTGTTGGATCAAACAGTGCGCAACGGAAAATAAAAGACATACACAGCATATAAAATCATACAAAAAATAACACAAGGATTTAACGTGGTTCACCCAACCAATCCGGGCTACGTCCACCAAACAGAGGCATCGGCAATCTTATTATTCAATAGGAGATTACAATAATTTATTTCCTCACACACTTTCTCTACAATCCAATATCATGTACGGGCATATATTTTTATAGCTAAGAGAATGAAACTGACTCATAAATTCTCTCACAACAAATATAGGATGCATTAACTCCTCCTCAACAAAATGGAGCTAATATAGCAACAAATCCTATTGTTGTCACCTACATGAGATTTTTGCCCAATTTAATAAAACCGAAAATCTCAACAATAACTAGAGATTGTTAAAATGAAACACTAATCCCCTATTATAATCTAGATTTCCCTTTTGGGTTTTAAGAGTAAATTTATGAGTTCATGATGATTTATTATGTTTGATTTCATTGTTGCGCAAGCTCTATGTGTGATATTATCGTTGTTCTTACCTATGCTGAATGGGATGCTCTGAGTACTGTTAATGGGCTAGCATGATGAGTTTAAATTTCATTTGATAACTTTGATAGCTCATAACTATATAAAAAAACCCCATCTTTTTCCTTGTGTGGTATGGATATCAATAGCTCTAGAATGTCCACCATCATATTCCCTTCGATATTTGAGATATATGGTTATTAGAAATTGTTCATTGCAATTCTTAGCTACTTTTCTAGTTCTGTCCCTCACATTTAGGATTACAATCCTCATAAATTGTTGGACATTATGGGACATACTTAAGCATACATTTTATTCAAGGTTGATAGAAATTGAAAACACTTAGCTTTGCTAATGATCTCGATGACGTCTAATTGCACACCATAGAGCTAAAAGTCGGTTGAGAGTTGTGGGTGTCCCTTAAGTTAATATGCAATCGTATGGATGAGTTGAGAGTGGGCGTTGTAATACTTCAATACCTTGCTAGTTAAACACTAACGTAACATCTCAGTTGATGGGTTGGAGTGATCTAGCTTTGCACTGTGGTATATATGTTCCTTTAGAGATAATCAAGTATGCAATCCATTGCACTCTTAGTGGAAAAGCTTGGGACTTGCTCTTTGAGAGGGAGATAACTTTCACATCAAAGGAAGATTATGGAAGAGAGAATAAAGAAGCCAAATGGGCACATGCTTAGATGACTTTACATGGTTTGATTGCTCCCAATGCCTACATTACTTTTGGACATTCATCCATGATTGTAAAGAAAGGAAAAAAACATGCCATCATTGTAACATTAAGAGAACTACATATATTGAAGGGGCATGTGGAATCAACTGTTCATTTAAAGGGATTGGACATCAATGCCATGCAATAAGCATATAATTTTTAAACTAGGTGAACTACAATCAAAAGATTTATGTTCAAGCCAATTCATCTTGAAATTTGGGAAGACATATGAGCAACACTAATTTGTGTCATAAAACCATTCTAACAAGTTGTTATGAGAGAGAATTCACTAATCACATAAACAGTGGGAGACTAAATTTGACCAAGTTATTGGCATAAAGTTTGTTTCTACTTCTATTGACATTCAAATAATTTGAAAAGTTTACATTCGTGAGGTTAGTTCTTAGATTGAAATGAACCAATCCTTATGATATGAGTTGTAGAGCTTTCTTTGAGCTCATAAGTCTTTACCTTTTTTTTTTTACATTAATTTGTTGCATGTATTTGTGCACATGTAAGAGAGGGAGTTGGTTGCAAAGAACAATGTGCATCTCATGTTGTTGGCAATTGAAGCGCAATCCACGTGGGTTTGTTATTGAGCACTGATCTTGATACCTTAGTAGCAAATCCGAGCCCTAGAGATCAATTTTGAGAATAGAGTACTCAACTTCCAACAGAGCTGGAGACTTGACATTAGTTGGCTATTTGTGGGTGGAGACTTTCAATTGCAATGTTAGTTGGTTTCTTGTGTGTATGTTACATAATCTAAGACATTCAATTAATTCATAGTAGAATTTACATAGATAACATAAACCTTACAACCATCATAGGAAGAAAGATCCTTCTGCAGAGCAAAAAAGTATGGAGGCCTAATGATCTTTTTGTAGATAGAGTCCTTTGTACAAGTTTGAAAGAGAGACCATAAGCATACTTCCACATAGGATCCATGTTACTAAAGTGAGTATGCTATAAGTCACTTGTTTGTAGATAAAATATAGTCGTAATGGTATTTTTCCCATAAACCTTTATATTGTAAATCCTTGTTGGAGAATGAAAATATTCAACATCAAATGCATGATTTCTGGTAAAAGGAAAATATATTATTAAAAAGTTTGTCTTTTTAGAAATCCTAAAAAAAATTCACCTTCTAATTGATTTATTAATATAATTGATTTATTAATTAATATTATGCATTCAACAAAATTGTAAATAAAAATAAATACATCTAACCTAATTTTACTCCAAACAAATCTATATTTCACATAAAAAAATCATACAAGTCACTCAAGTTAGAAACATTCTTGCACGGTTGCACCATTAAAAATATACCACTTCACATTCTTACACCATTACAGATGTACCACTTCTTGATTCTCAACCTCTTGAAATTTGAATGGCCCAAAAAACACGTGCCCGTTGACTTCTTGATTCTCATCGTCTTGAAATTTGCATGCCTCAAAAAAAAGTGTGTTGACTTTTATTTATAGGAGCCGGGTCTTCCACTCTCAGATTGTCCGATAATCTCGCATGGCTTATCCATTCTGACACGGCGAGGCCCGGTCAAGCACGGGTTAACTGGTTACCCAAACCGACTCATGGGTGGCCCGGGGATAGATATATTCAACCATGCTCTTTGCTTTTTCAGTGAACTATATTTCGGGAGGTTTAAAATTTTCCTGAACAATTGTTATGCGATCTTTGCTTTGACAGGAAGAGAGGTATGTTTTCTGCAAGAGCTGATTTGCTTTTATGAGGGCTTTTTTAGGCGTAATCGCTTTGTTTGGATCGCACTGCACTATAATTGTTCGGTCCTTTTCCATTTTTTTGGCTGTTTAAGAACCCTGTTGTTCATAATATTTGTTTTCTCTTGCCTCAAACCCTTTCAGCGCTTGTTTGTTTATTGGTATCAGACCTTTTTCGTGTTTGGTTTTCTAAATTAACGTATAAATTCATATCGGATTGCCTCTTTTTAAATCTAATTATTGGTTTCCAATTTCTGGATTTATAATCTTGTTTTGGGCTGCTTTTTTATTCTGGTGGCTTGGCCTTTTCAGCATCTCTGGAGAGAAAATGTTATTGGTATCTTCAGTAACCCCCATGGTAGCAAAGTCTTCCGTCTTTGCTATCTGTTCGTCATCTGAATTCAGGGAACATCTCCTTTCTTCTATCTTCATTTAACCCTACAAGGGTTTCTGTTAATGCAATTCAAACAAACTGTTGGAATTCCGGGGTTGGGGTTTGTTTCTTTTCCCTGTCCTTTATAGGAAGAAAAGGACAAATGACTGGTGTAGAATATGACGCCAGTGATAAGGACAGGGAACCCTTTGTGGAAGTGGATCCCACTCGCAGGTATGGTCGCTATGAAGATGTGTTGGGTCGTGGTGCCATGAAGGCGGTATACAGAGCTTTTGATCAGGAAGATGGTATTGAGGTTGCTTGGAACAAGGTGTCTCTGCAAAATCTTGATGATGTTTCCCTTGAGAGGATCTATTCAGAAGTCCGTCTGTTGAAGTCTCTCAGGAATGGAAACATCATTATGTTCTACAATGCCTGGTTGGATAGAAAAACAGGGCATGTGAATTTCATTACTGAAGTTTGCACCTCGGGTACCCTGAGGCAGTACCGTCAGAAGCACCGGCATGTCTCCATGAAGGCCGTGAAGAACTGGGCACGCCAGATACTGGATGGATTGCATTATCTGCATAGTCATATGCCTTGCATAATTCACAGAGATTTGAATTGCAGCAACATTTTCGTGAATGGGAATACTGGCATTCTTAAGATTGGGGATCTGGGTCTTGCTGCTACCCTGGAAAATGATCATGCTGCACACACTATTATTGGTACACCAGAATTCATGGCCCCGGAATTATATGAAGAGGATTACAATGAGCTTGTCGATGTTTATTCCTTTGGCATGTGCTTGCTGGAGATGGTTACTCTGGAGATTCCTTACAGTGAGTGCCGTAGCGTTGCTCAAATTTATAAGAAGGTGAGTTCTGGTATAAGGCCTGCAGCACTGGAAAAAGTTACCAATCAAGAAGTGAGGCAATTTATTGAAAAATGTCTGGCAGTTACATCGGCAAGGCCTTCTGCTGCCGAACTTCTGAAGGACCCATTTCTCAGCGAAGTACAATCGAGTAGCTAGTACATATGCATGTTTGAGTGCTCAATTATTTTAAGATTGAGTTGGGGGTTTCTGCCAGCGTCTGTAGGAACTGTTGGTGGAAATATGTGATGCCAAATGCTAGGAAAAATTATTTAGATATTATTGCATGTATCTGTGGGATTTTGATTATTTAAAATTAAGCAATTATCGGGATTTCTCTTTGTTCTTGCAATGTGATAGATCAAGATTAAAATTATTGTTTATGCGCACAGGTCATTTGTGGATTTTGTGGCAATTCACTTCATAATAGGATCTGGCAATGTGTGTGGAATTTAGGGCATGATATATTTTGTTTATGACATGGGCTGATTAAAAAGCTGATGTTGTATTGAATTGGCAAAAACAACTTTAGAATATATTGGAGATTATAAGGCGAGATACCTGTTGATTATGCAATTAATTAAAATATGACTCCAACATTCAGAATTGTGACATATTCCAAAATGGCTTGTAAGAGTTTGAGTTATTGATGCTGGGGCATCTGTTGGCTGAGTGCTAGGGGTCTTAGACTTAAAGGGAGGAATATGCTTGTCATCGGATCCCTAGAATATTGACAATTTGTGTATTGTAGAGGCATGTTAAGCGGGATGTCAAGGTGGCTTGTGCATGCTATTGTAATCCTTGCCCATCATCGATGCAGATAAAATGAAGTCCCATGGGTTAGATAAATGAACGTTGCTTACAGTGACCCCACTAAATGAATCACAGGATAGAATGTATTGGACAATAGAAGGTAGTTGGTTGTGGGGCATATAGCATGTAATGTTTATGGAAAGCCATAAGTATGGTTAGATTGACAAGTTGTTCTCGAAAGAGCTGCTGGTTAGATTTTTGCAATCTTTGTGAAAGTACTTACGTTAATTGTGTTATGTTGTTCTCATGGTAGAAGGGTTGTACCAATTTGATAGAAAAATAAGATTGATAGCTACGTGTGAGTGAGGATGATTCTAGTCGAGAGAATTTAATGGTTATAATCATCATGAGGGTGAAAAATAATTCTAGCAAACAATAATATGGCACAGAAAGGGATACTAGTTTGGGGCCGAGTACAATTAAGATATGCCTCTAATGAAATTCTCTTGCTGTTGAGAACCATTTTTGCTATAAGATGGATGCTAAGGAAGCAACCTAGATAAGAGTAGTTGCAATACATTTTTGTGATGTGAATGATGATCACCTTGAACAAGAAGTTACATAAGAAGTTGAAGAAGCCTAGGCTCTAAAGGAGAGGCTTGTAAGGGTTTTAACAATGTTGTGATTTAGATGGGTAATAGTGGCTCCTACATTCTTAAGTAGTCTAATCCTAGAAGAGAAGTTATCTCAAATGAACTTTTGAGGGTATTATCCCCTGCGATTGCTTGAAGATTGCCAAACAATGTGCCATGCAAATTAACTCCCATAGAGAGTGAGAAGATCATCAGGGAAGTCCAAGAATTGTTGGATTGTGGATTAATTAGGGAAAGCTTGAGTTTATAAGCCATACTAGTTTTATCTTCGAAGAAGGGAGAGTAGATAAGATAATATAATTTATTAATGATCAAAAGGATTGCTAGGTACATTAGGAACAATACATAGTGGAGTGCTAGTTTGATGACAATAAAAGCAAATCTATCCTTTAAGGTCAAAAGGCTAGAACCTAAAATCTCTCCTCAAAGAAACACAAAGATACAAAGTTGGGAGTATGAGAGAAGGGAAGAACCCTCTTAGGAACTCGAAAGAAATTTCTTCATTTGGGGTTGCTTGGATGATGTGATCAAGCCTTGGAGGAGTTGTTGCTTGTTGTTGACCTTTGAATTTCTATTGATAGTTGGTGAATCTCTCTTATCATTCAAGGGCTAAGTGAAGAAATTCCCGATGGAAGAACTGGAAAGAAATGTCTTCGTTGGAGTTGCTTGGAGGATGGGCTCAAGTTGCAGAGTTGTTGCTTGTTGATGAGGAGTGGGGGATCTTGTTGACCTTTGAATTTTTAATGATAGTTAGTGGGCATCTCTTATAATTTGAGGCTTAAGTGAAGAAACCCCTAATGGAGGATTGTACAGATGCTTTGAATTATTCGGAAGTAATGGAAAATTTGAATACATGTTCCCTAGAAGAGGTTGCTCTCTATTGATATCTAAATGAGTATGGAGGGTGGTGTCTAATGTACATGAAAGATTTGTCCTAGGTGTAGACCCATGATAGTGGTAACCTTTTCCAATGCAAAGAGTATATATTGGTTGGACATGATGCCATCCCTCATCTTCATGGAATATTTTGCATAGAAGGCCTTCTTGAGCTCAAGGTTATGGGATGGATTTACCTTGTTGAACTGAGTGTATGGTCCATAAATGTTCTCCCTAATGAGCTTGTTCAACATTTGCTTGTTTGAAAAAAGTTGGCTAAGGGCATCCATTTAGTATTATTGATTGTAATAGGTCGTAACCTAAGCAAAACTTTAATGGACTTTTTAGAAGGACCTTGTTGATGTAATGACCATGGTCTTCGAGGAGTGATATGTAAGGTAAGGGTATTGATCCCTATTGGCGGTTTAATCAACGAAACTTTATGCTTAATGAAGTAGGCAAACTAGTGCAAAGTTGTCTTTGATCTAGAAAGGGTGTGTTGCAAACTTGGTTGTATGATGTGTTGAGGAACAATCCTTTTACATAAATTATGCCATGGAGCAATAAAATTTGAACTTTCTTTGTCCCAACCCATTCCTCCTCTAATAGATTTGATCCCCAAACCTTAGAGGTGTATAAAACCATGGGCTTGATTATGTTGCTAGAAGCTCTATCTTGGATTGAATGTTTTTAAAGTGGTATTGAAAACACTTTTGCTCTAGAAGGGCTAGGGAACCATATCCCTTGTTGATTTGAGGTTGGAGAGCTAGTCTTGAACTAAATTGGGGCCTTGAAAGCTAAACACCGAAATACATGTAAATCATTGTGATCTCAATCTCCTTGCCTTGGAAGTAGAAATGGAAATCAAGTATGCCACTCTTAAAGCCATTGAAGATCATAACCTTGGGTCTACCAAGGCTAGTTGTCAATTGTTGAAGATCAGAAATAACTCATAAGTCATCTAGTTGCCTTTGGAGACCCTTTGGAGTAGAAGCTAGGACTACATTGTCGATGAAGAGTAGGATGGATATTAAGATATGAGGAAGGGGAGATAGCCACCCTTTAGTGAATATGCTCATGTAGAAAGGATTCTAGCTTATATATGTATATCTTGAACAATGTTGGTGAGAGAGGACATCCTTGCTTCATCTTGATGGTGGTCATGGCAAAATTTGACAAACCTTGTGCCATGTTTAGTTGAGCCAATATAGTTCCATAGAGATGCATAAGAGCAATGAGGAAAGTCTCTAAGATGCCATTGTCTCCAAGTCTTTGAAATAGGCCCTCCCTTGGGATTGAGTTAAATGCCATTTAAAAGTCAACAAACTAGTACAAGATTTTCAGGAGCAGTGTCTTGTCTCCCTTGTAATTGCACCAAAGGTGAGAATGTGGTCAATGGTTTGGCATTGACGCCAAATATTGATGTGGACATTGGGTCAAAGATGTCCCTCATCAAAATTTATTGATAGTCTTTATTGGAGGTTAGTTACATATAGCTTGGAGGTTGTGTGTCCCACCATGAGAGTCTGATAGTTATAAACCTTGATTTGTGGATTCAAAGGCCATCAACAAAATTAATTACCATTAGGTATTGGTTTCCATTGTTGTAGAGTGATCACAAATATTGTTTTTAAAGAGGTGGATATCACCGAATTAAATTTCAAGAAGGTGGTTTGTGGAAGACACCTTCAAGATAAATAAATGTTTGTATGGATTGTTCCTCCATTGTGCTTTGTGAAAGTACTTCAGTTAATTGTGCTGTGTTTGTTGCTTCAATATTGTCGTTTTCTCTCGAGATTAATTGCAACCTTTGTAGGTGGTAGAAGAGCTGCATTGTCTTCTTCAGCCACTTGCAATGAGTAGTTTAGTAAAGCTTTGAAACTTCTGGTTGAATTGCATTGAGGTGTAGTCTAGGACCCTTGGATATAGAACTGAGAAAAAGGAGGTTGTGTTGTGAAGTTGCACAAAACAGGCTGTTTGCAAAAGAGGCATGAAAGAGGAATTGGCCCTCTAGTTAGGTAAATAACTAAAAACCCGTAAAGCCCAATTTGTAAAAGAAGGCTCTTGTAGTTTAATGTTTGGTGAGCGTCAACCAAGACTTCGAGTAGGAGGCTGTTTGTGAACGAGGCATTGGCTTTCTATATTGGTAAATAACTAAGAGCCCATTGTGTCCCGAATGCTGTTTGTAAAATTGTCCACAAATTTCTGTTTAATATAAAATTTCAGCTTTTTGTATTTTGTCCATTGTGCTCTGTGAATGTACTCCCGTTGATTGTGCCGTGCTTGTTGTTTCCATGGTATTGCTATTTTCTCTGAGATGAACTACGGCTCAGTAGGTGGTTGAAGAGATGCACCAGCTTCTTCAGTGAAAGATGTTGAGAAATCTATTAGGGCAATGGTTAGGGTGATTTCTCTTTTATTGATAACTGCTTGTGATGTCTTTTTGCTTACTTTTTTTTTTGTAAGCTGGGGAGTTACCATTTTCTATTAGCAAAATTGAAACCACTACAATCTTAAGGTGGTCTCAACCCGCCCCGACGGGAAATCGGGTTTATTGACCACCTATAGTTTTTAACTGCTGACCAAAAATAAAAGGTTTCCAAACTATCTTTCCAGGCTTTGTAAACATCAACCTTGTAACTGTTACTATTGTCATATTATTGCAAGTAAAAATTATCATAGATCCAATACATAGCTAAAGGAAACTAAGATCTGCACTTTCTAAATAACTCAAAAAACATGCCTTTCTTCATTGATTCCCAGCATCTTCTTGCTGCTCTTTCTCCTTCTTGATCATCAAGCCATTCGCCTCTAGCTGTTGCTGAATATCCTCCAGCCTCTTGTCCTGCATGAGCAGGGTGATTAGGATGTTCTTCAGCTCTTTCTTCAGGTTTGGGATCCCTTGTGATAATTCAGCCATTTCCAAGGCTATCTGCTCCATAGCTTTGGCCATAAGTCTTTTCATTACCCAATATAGATGCAGAGACTATTTATATAGTGTCATTTGGCCTCGGGTATGTCCTGGATCCGGCATGAGATGCATCCAGTCCTCCATTTCTTCCTCAGACTGTGCCTGAATGGCCTCTTCCTCCCAGTGCTCGATTATCCTCCTGATTTTCGGGTTAGTCCTCTCACTGTAGGCTCTCTCGGCTGTCCGAACCCTTGTCTCAATAGTCCTCCTTCCCTGTCTTCCTGCCGTTGCCGCGATGGTCTCCCCGTCTTCCACTGTACCTTCTTGGCAACAGCGACCCCGTCTGCTTCTACCCTCTGCTACTCCTCGACTCCTCTGGCCTCCCTTGCCTCGACGACCTCGCCCTCGGCTCCGCCTACCGCTCCCTTCCTCAGCTTCCGGTTCCTGCCTTCCTTCAGCTTCCTCCCGTCCTCTTTTCATGGTCCTGTTTCCTGTAATTCTCTCATTTCGGCCGCGGTTACCATTCCCCTGTGTTGCCTTCTCAAATTCAGCTTCGACGTCTTCGCTCTCACCCTCTGAAACATCATATACTGGTATATAGAATTGCTCTGTGTCCCCCTCCATTTTTCCTTTGCCTTTCGCGTCCTGGTCTCCTCGCCCCTGGTTCCCGTCTCCTGCCCTGTTTCTCATCCATCTACCTGCCGCCCTACTCCCTTCTGCTGCCATTCTTTCCTCGCTTCTTTGCCTCCTTCTCCGCGTCCCTGTTTTTTTTGCTCGGCTCCTTGATCTTCCCTCTCTCTTGGCTGTATTCAGCTGATTACCGCCACCCTCTCCTGTTTCTTTGCATGCAGATTCCGTCGTTCCGTTTCGCCACCCTTTCTTCCTTATGCCTCCCCTCCTCATATGCTTATACCTTACCTCCCTTACCGCTCTGCTGTCCCATTCCTCCGCGCTATCATTCCCCTGTCTTGTGTTTGACGTACTGACACCTCCACCGTCGTCCTTCTGAACCCTGCTGTCCTTTTGCCCTGATCGAAGATCCTTCTCACCGATCCAGTTGCCTGTGACAATCATTTCTTGAAACCCGTCTGCTCTGACCTGCCTAACACACCGTCGTTCATTAATTACCCAGCCTGCCACCTTGCTCATCCCGATCGGGTGTTTTACTTTTCTTACTTATTTAGCTTCTTTACTTATTATTATGTTTGTGTATCATCAAACAACGACCAAAACAAGAAGAACAAGAACACAAAATATAGGTTGCAAGCCAGGGCCAAAACCTCTCCACTTGAGAGGAAAACCTACAAATCTCTTCTCTTCTTACAAATTTTTCAATTGACGAATTCCAAGACCTCTAGACCAAGATCAATACCCTCCAAGACCAAGTCCAACCCTTCTGGAGGATGTACTTCCTTTGTCCAAGTCAAACCCAGTCAAATCTTTTCCAATAGCACAACTCTGACTTCCAGCTGCAGAATTTCGGCCTCTACTGCAGGTCTGAAATTTTCGCCCCTCTTGCAGCAGCTGTTGCCACACGTGTGAGCTTCTTCTAGCCTCCCAAGGCTTCCTCAGACCTTCACTTGGCTTTTCTCTTCCTTTTGGAGCTTGAGGATGGCTTATTGTGACCTTCATTGACCTTCTTTCCCTTCCTTCTTCAAGATCGAACCTGTAGAAGAAAAAACTTAGACCAACTGCGGAAACCCTAGCCTTCCTTCGCACGTCAAAGAGAGAAATAGCCCAAAGACAAGTCTCCTTTGTCCTCTTCCTTCGTTGCTGCCTTTTTCTTTGTCCTCCTTCACTTAAATTAGTGAGTGATGAATGTCCTCCAAGGAGGTTGAGATTCCTCCTTTATATAGGCTTCTCAAGGTGGATGTAGCGCCTTAATTTAGGCCAACTTGGCCTTGAAGGGTATTTGACACTTTTAAGGACAAAAATACTTTTCTTTACAATTTACAATGTGCCCAATGGGGTCTTCAACTTATGACAATGACTCTTTTGACTTCTTGACTTAGGATAAACCCTAGAAGCACTCAATGGGTGCTTGACCTTAAAATAAAAGACCTTGAGCATGAAACCCATGCTCAAAAATAATAATATTAATTTTTCTTTCATTTTATAATATACAAGAATCAAAAGTACATTTCATATTTATGAAGACCGAACCTAGTTACACATTTTTCAACAAGAACACGTTTATGAAGACTCTAAACTCTGGTTCAGTTGGTCTGAGGTAGTCTAGGACCATTGTTGATTACTGGTGATGCGAATTATTATTAGAACAATACCTCCAGGGCAAGATTAAGTGAGGACCCATGGAAATTTAAAACAATGCCCAAAGAGAAAGATTAAGCATGCAGTTATGATCCTAATTGTTGCTCTTCTGTTGAACATTACCTATATTTTGACAATGGCTCGAATTGTCCACACCCTAAGGTAATTGATGTATTGCACCTTGGAACATGCCACATGATTAGTTTTCCTGCACTGGTAGCACTAGTCTCCATTGAAACATTAAATGTATTAGTTAGATTTTTTATGGACTCATTTTCTCTCCTGCAGTGATAATAATTTTAGCATAACTGTATATCTTAGTACTCCTTTTTGTTTTGATTTTTGCCATACAGTAGGTGAAGAAATCAAGTTGGTAACGATCTGTGCTATTGCTTTACTTTTGTTTCTTCGATGAGCGTGTGGAATTGTAAGCTTTTTCTCTATTATGACATAGGATGCCAATATGCGACTTTTGTCAAGCATGTTCATAAAATAAATTTCCTACAAACAAGGACAGCAAGTGAGGTTATACAACAGAACAACTTGATGACTACTTTAGGGATCTAAATGTCAGTCTGGGATGACAATAAAATAACTGCTATAGGGGACTTGGTCCTTGGATTGTGATAGTTTATTGTTGGTTTTAACACATGCTAGTTTTAACGCATTGCTGGTTCTTCTGACAAGTTACAAAGCTATTATCTGCCACAAAACTGGTCTTCGTATACCATATGCATAAAATATTCATTGCTTTAATGGTTTGATTTTTGGTACTCTATCCATCAATTGCTTTGGTAAGTCGATCAAATGCCCCCATGATATCACAAGCACATATGCCTTCTCATTTTTTACCCATTTAAAGATTTCTCATTTTTTTTTGAACTTTTTCAGATGATTTCCTAGTAGACTTGCCATTTTGTATTAGGTTTAGGTAATATTAAACTTAACATTAATCAGACATTAGAAGGAAAAAATCATAAACTTTAATTTCAGGATGAAGAAGTGTTAGATGTTGCAGAGAAAAAGAAACCGTACTCCTAAAATAAGCCAGATACATAATCTGTGTTGTCACCCTATATATAAATAGCCATAGCATTACTAAAGAACCTTTCGACAAAGAGGCTTTATGATACTGCCTTATCAATCCCCACAGTTCTTGATCTTGTCACTGAATTATTAGAGACTTAAATAGAGGTTATCAAAACTTAAAAGTAGAGCAGAAGAGGTGTATCTGAACTTCATAATGGTCCCGAAAGAGAAGTATCGTACATGTTGCAATTGCTCCATGCACAGGGTAATTCCAGATCGTTCAACTGTCCATATAGGAGTTACAGAGAAAAACAAACTGTACTGTCCCTAAAATAAACCAGATATATAATCTGTATTGTCACAGTATATATAAATAGCCATGACATTACTATAGAACCTTTAAACCAAGAGGCTGTATGATGCTGCTGTATCAATCTTCACAGTTCTTGATCTTGTCACTGAATTATTATAGGCTTGTTTAAGAGGTTATCAAAAGCATAACAGTACAGATGTATCTGAACTTCATAATGGTCCTGAAAGTGTAGATGCAGAGAAAATTTATGCCAGGAACTGCCTTGGCTCCAGGACAAAAACCCCCTTCATCTTATGCTCAGACATCTCCATCACACCTTCTTGGACTTGAATAACCTGTCATACATAAATAACCATGGCATTACTAAAGAACCTTTAAACAAAGAGGCTGGATGATACTGCCTGATAAATCCCCACAGTTCTTGATCTTGTCACTAATTTATTAGAGAATTATTTAAGAGGTTACCAAAACCAGAGCAGAAGATATGTATCCGAACTTCCTAATGGTCTCCATAGTGTAGATGTCAGAGAAAATGGCACAAACTGTCAGCAATCCAGGACAAAAACCCCTTTCATATTGTGCTTATACATCTCCAGCACACCTTCTTGGACTTGATTAACCTGCTTAGATTGTTCATCAGCGATGCCATTGTGTTCCCTGAAAATGTGACAGGGATAAGTTAGAAATCTTTTCCTTCAGGAGCTCTACCTGGTCCAGGACAGGCTGTAGTAAAATGTTGTGCATTTCAGATTTTATCGTTATTCCAGTCAACACAAACTTTTGAATGTCCATAGATTTAAATGTTATTAACCCCTTTTCCCAGAGATATCCTTAACAGGGATTCCAGAGCTCTAAGCTCTGTAATTATTTGAATCTCATCCAAGATCCACCTTCAAAAATATAAAGTGAGCTCCTCTATTGTCACAAACCCCAGGTTTGCGGTAGTTTGCTCCATCAAAAATCCCTAGCAGATGCTTTTGTCGATAGAAGGAGGTCTAAATGCCTTGAAAGCTTGGGGATTGAGATAACCTTTAGCTCTTCATAAATGAATTTGATTTTAAAAGATATTTCGAAAGGCATGGAGGATTTACCTTCAAATAAGATGCTTTTTCTGCTGAGCCAGATGCCAATTTAACAATGCAGGGGAGGGCTCTATGAACAGTCACAGAAGGGTGTTCACTCAGGTTTTGAAGCCATCAAAATCAAGGAATTACATCTTCATATTCCAGAACCACCAAAGGAAGCAGAGAGCTCTTTACATACCCCTCTATGGTGAAAGAGAAATCCATAAACACGTGTTGAGCTGTCTTATTATCATTCTGACATAAGCAACAGATCCTCAGACCTTACCTGATCTTCTCCGGAGATTGTCCGGGGCAGAGCCTTGTTCGATAAAGCTATGGCCAAAATAAAATCCTTGATTTTAGAGGTGCTTTAAGTTTCCAAACAGTTTTCTACCACCAACTGTCTCTTTGATCCTTGAGAAAATTAGCAGTTTACCCTAATTAATTCCTCACAGGCTTTTGGACCATATCAGCACATACTGATTCATTTTAAGCTTAACGAACTACCATTGCAAGCCTTGGATAAAGTTATTTCATCCATCAGCCAAGTGACCTTCCAAATCTAGGAGACTTATATCCTTCTAATTTCACTGCCATAAACGATAACCTGGAATTGCTGCACCTGCAAGTGAGATGACTGCTCTATTTCTAAGAGCTTCCTGAAGCTCAACTAAAAGCCTATGGTTTCCATCACAGCCTTCCTAAGGGTCAAGACAAAGCCTAATGCTTCTTCCATTTCCCGCTTTCCCAGCACAATCAAAAACCAACATCGAGCAAAGCCAAAATAAGGGCTTTCAAAATAGCAGATCCAATTTTCCAAAGAGGGGGCAGTATGTCTATAGCACACATTAGCTGTTGCTAGAGAGTGTCCACTTTTATCAACCTCCATAGATTTTCTTTAAGCCACATCCAAATTGATGAATATTGTTTTAAACCGCATCCCCCTACTAGCTTTTTGGGTTTTGCAGGCCTCTTCCATTTTAACACGGGGATTGCCTTCTTGTCTTGATGGCTTTTCCCGAGGAATTAAAAGCATTTCTTCCTAACCTTCTCCAAAATTCCTACAGGGATTTAGGACAGGGTACGACTGGACAAGGGTAACTTCCAGCACAGCATGAGATTAACTTCCTTAGGGTTAATCTTTCTTGAAGTACAACTAATGAGAGCATGACTCGGAAATCCTTTTTTTTTTTCAATTCTTTCACATGTAACCAAATCCAATTCTGAAAATCATAAGCATTTGTCTCTAATATAAAACCAAGATAATTCATAATGTCGTTGAACATTTCTTCTTTGAAGGTGAGCAGGGCCACCATGGCCCTATTTCATTTTGGAAATAGGCCATGGGAAGCAATTGAGGAGTTTTTGAAGTTACCTTCATGTCTTTAGTAGAGCTATAGATGGTTGGAGACCCCTTTCAAAATCTCAACTTATAGATGGTTGGAGACCCCTTTCAAAATCTCAACTTATTTTCTTGATCCAAAAGTCTTGTTTCTTTTAGGTCTAGGGAATTCCCATATGGTGTTTATGTTTTTCTTACCTTTCACCACATTAGGAAAAAAACTTCATGTTCTTGTCACCTTGAGTGAGCCAAATGGCTTAGCTTTTTTGTTGGCCTCCATTTGGCTTCTTTTGGATTTTTTTTCTCATCTTTTAAAGCCTTTTTGTCTTCTTCCAAGAAGATGCATTCAAAATATTTTGTGAAAAGTGCAGTTATGCCTTCTATAAAGAGTTTTTTGAGATTACTTATGTTAATCCCAAACCCACATCACTATTGCTTTCTTAAACTTCCATAAGTTTTTGTTAAGATGAAACATTGATGTCCCTTCATAGTGAGGGGAGTAAATTACCCTTTTTTTCTTGAAGATTTTAATGAATTCCTCATATTTTGACCAAAATGGATTGAATTTAGAATATGTAGTTTGCTTTGACTTATATTTCTAAATTCTCTGAATAATGGGACATAACTCAAACACTTCAACTTGTGTGAATGTTCCAAACTAGCCTTTGATACTAAAAAGTAGTCCAAACTCTTGGTAATGCCTTTTGCACTAACATTAAAGTTTCTATAGGTTGAGTCCAAATCCACCAAGTTTATGGAGGGGATGCTCGTCTTGGATCTAATGTTCTTGTGTTAACTGAAACATCTTCATGATATGAGAAAATTGAGATCTCCAACCACATTGACCATATAAATTGAAAATAGAAAATGATTTACCCAACGCCATGGAGGAGGGTTCAACGATAAGCTATGAATTAAGAGCATTGGAATTCAGAGGTCGAAGGATGTGTTTCTAGCGAGTTGCCAACACTCTCGACTCACATTACTTTAACTACGGAAGACGACCAACCTTTTAGAGTGAAAGACAAGATTTTCACTATTTTGTCCCCAGCAGACATGGTTTCTTAGATTAAAATGATATCTAGTTTATGGCATTGCACCAAATGGGCAATGGTTTGGTTATAGTGGGGATCACCCAATCCCCAAATGTTCAGGGAAATAAGCATCATGGTTTATCCTTGGAATGGAACATCCATTCTATTAGAGTCTTGATGATAATTGTCTATTTTGTCTTTAAGATTTCTTTTTCAGAGTTTTGTTGAGCTAAGGATAAAAGAGGCTTCTTGCGAGGAGTCGAGAGATGACATGGATCCAAACCAAGGCCCCCATTGTGGTGGGGCAACACTTCATTCAAATCGAGAATTCCATACCATTCAAGGAGCCTAGTTATTGTGCAACACTCGCTTGAGCTTGCTTGCTAGATAGGACCATCAACCGCTTGTTTCTATTGCACTAAACCTAACTAACATGTCTTCATTGAATCCAAGCCAAACACCTTATACTTGTGGAATGGTGGAGTGCTCATTTCACTATAGGTGATGTTGTGTCATTACCACCCAACCATAGGTAATGTATTGCTACCTCCTTTGAGCCAAGCATACCTGAACGACTGACTGCACAACATGAGATCATGATATCATCCATCTAGGCTAACACATGATAGGCCATGGAGATTATGTCCCTGCGTTGTCAAGCATTCACATGCCTTTAATGCACTTATCAAAAGCGCTGCCTTACTACGAGCAACACACACAATCCATCATATTGTCAAGTATCCTTTGTTGGAGCCTACTATGCAACACTTGGTTGATCATCCACCCTATTTGGAAAGACATCCTTGGTCCTCCTAACCTACATGCTTGTGTTGCTTCCTACATGTTTTGTGGCTACCATTAGTGAGTTGGTTACTAAAGCTACCAAATTGTATAGAAGTGTTGTGCACCCTTAGTACTGTTTTCTTGGCATGCCTTCCATTATGCCATTGCCAATGGGACTTCAAGTCGGGTTCGTCCATTCTCCTCCACTTGAATTCTTGATGTCATTGTCAACATAACCCCATTAGCTCCTCCAATGAAAGGGGTGTTGATGGTGTCGATACACTTTCACAATTTCCACATTTAAATGCAATGTTGATACCATTTGTTGAGGGGCTATACTTTTAATTCTGCTTGAGGATGCATACCACTCAAGAAGTTAGCTTTTGGTTTCCATCTGACACTAGTGTGACCTTTCTAGTTGGCCATGACCTTTCACTGACTATATTACATGAAACATGCCTAACCAACATGTGTTGACCAAACCCAAGCTAGATACCTTATACTTCTATAATGTTAGAGTGTTCATTTCACTGTAGGTGATGTTGCATCATTGCCATCGAACCATAGGCAACCTACTATTGCTTCCCTTGAGCCAAGCATTCATGAGCAACCAATTGCCCTACAGGAGACCATGTTGTGATGCGTTTAGGCCAACAAATCACAGTGCATGAACATCACGTCCCTTCTAGGCATATGTAACACGTAATCCATCACAATTTCCATAGGTAACACATGTAATCTATTGCATTGCCAAGTCACATCGTCATTTGTCAAAAAATGTTATGCAACACATCATTGGTCATTTTCCCTACTTAGCAAAACATCCTTGGTCCTAGCTTATGCATTAGGCAATCTTTTGATCTTGTGGCTGATTCCTGTAAGATGGTCACAAGGACTACCAAATCATGTAGAATCATTGCACACCCTTAGTCATGTCTTAACATGCTATCGCCAATGACACCTCAAGTTGGGTCATTACACCCATGAATTCCATACTCATATGATCTAGGTTTGGGAGGAACTTAGAAGGCAATGATTTTTACTACTCATACCTAGATCCTCACTATAGGAGTGAGGGTTTGCATATAGGGACTTGCTTTAAGAGGTCAAAATGAGCCCTAGATGATTGTTGAAATCATGAGGGCATAGAGTTGGTTTAGTAATTTTTTTTTTTGGGTCAGGGGCGCGGGGGGTAGTGGGTGTCATTAGTGGAGTGAGAGGGGATCGATGAGGTAGACATGAACAAAGAATCAAATTAGAAAGTGTCAAAGATGGGGAGAGGGGGGGGGGAGAGTGGGTGGAAAATGATACATGGGGTTGAACAATTGAGTGTGAAGGGAGGAGTGGGCGACGCTGATATGGGGATGAGAAATTGAGTGTGAAGGGAGGGGAGAAATTTCCATGCATGGAGAGTGCAAGAAAAAGATAAAGAGGGGTGGTGTGGGGGGGGCAGGGTGTTTGGTGTAATGTCATAACTTCTAGGAGAATTGAGTATGTAAAAGCCCACCCATTAGTTAAGCTTCTACTTGTATTGTGGTCAACAAACACTATGTCTTCAAAATTCTTTGTAACACGACAATCTTCCTAGTAGCAATTCCTTCGAGAAGGAACAAGGTCCTAGAATACCCGGTGGAAACCCATGAAGAGTTCATATCGACAATGTCATCAACACTTGGCAGATTTGGAACTAAAATGGATCTATGCTAGTTATTTGTAATATATATATATAATAATATATATATATATATATATATATATATATATATTCTTATTTTTAATTCTATTAACACCTTAATAATACATATAGTTACGTACATATGCATCTGACATTTTTTTTAATATGTTTCATTTTTTTTAAAATTTAATTTGTAATGTGATTTACTATAAATTATATATAGTTATTATCTAAAATTCATCATTATTTAAATTTCTCTTAATTTAATATGCATGTTATAAATTATTTTGGGGAAGCAATTGTTTATAATTTTATTAATAAAAAAATTGCAATATCACAAATTAAATTCAATAGATTCATTATTTTCTATGTTTTTTTAATTAAGTATGACCTTATATTTTGTTTTTATTATTTAAGATTTTCAGAGTATAATTTTTCATCTCTAATGTTGCTCCATTGCCAATCGGTCTAGACAGTACCCTGACGGAGTCAAGAAAGATCACAAAAATTGCTTTGGTAAGAGTGAGCCTGGATAGTACCCTGAAAGAGTTGTTTGCTTCACCTCTTTGCACATGAAGCCTTTCACTTCTTTCACCTTTATTTATTTATTTTAAGAGGATTGTGCATCGACACTTATTTATTTTGGGGCAGAATATGGATCCTGACTTATTGAGAGCAGAAGAGGTTGTTTCTTCGAAGAAACATATAGAGACCTATGACTTATGTTTGCTCGTTTAGATTTTCCCCTTCTCCACTTCTACTAATTGGATAAACATGAAAACACCGAAACACAAAACCATCTTATGCCAATTGAGAATTTATCAGATGACATACTTGAAGAACATGAAGTATCTTTGTTGCAATTAGATGCATCGCAGACGGTAGAGCACAAGGGATAGTGAGATGAAGAGGAAGTTTCGATAAGCACATCTTTTTTGACTGAATCAGATTCTGGATCTAAAGTAAAATCTTCATGAGAAACCAAAAGATCAGTTGATACACCTGGGCATTTGTGATTGCATGCATCATTAAAGGTATCATCATTGGAATGATTGTTGCCCAAGGCTATGGATCGATTGAAATAATTAATTGCATTCGATTTTCTACCAAGATGAGAATCATCCAAGAATGGAAGTGCATTGTTTTGACATGGAGGATTTTGAGAATGAGAGGAAATATTGAAAGCATCTCCACCTTCTCGCTCCTATACCTACGTAATGTGACTACCTTGTACCTTATTGCAATTTGGACTAGTAGCGTGAAAACCAAGAGAGTGAAAATCTAGTTGGTGGGGAAGATTGATCAAGCGGGTCATGGTGCAAAGAGTCATGGCATGTAGATGATAGAGGATAACAAAAATCTAGATCATATTCAAGACTAGAAATATGAATAATGACAACATCTTGCAGAATGAAGGAGTTAGTCTTAATCGTAGGCTTCATGAGCCATTCTAGAATTTCCTCCATTGAATTTGAATCATGAAAAGCAAAAACAAAATGAGAAGATAGATTAGGAATTTGATTTGCAGAGTTCCCTACTTTACAACCACCACAAGGAGGCACCCACATCTGGACTGGAAAAGGAGGAGGAAAAAGAACAAAAGGGGCAGTATATTCCTCCTCTGAAATTAGAGGTTTCTCATGATTCAAAAGATTTGAAGGAGTAGGAAAATCAGGGGGTTCAGGTTCACCATGTAAAGAGATACAAAGCATTCAAACTCTTACTTCAAGAAGCCTCGATTCATGTAATTTTCATGAATTTCACAACAAAGGTGAGGGAATCAATCAAAAAAATCCTCAATTGACTCATTAGGCTTCATTCTTAAGAGATTGATTATTTTACAAACATCTCGGTAATTATACCTATCAAAGGCTTGATGAAGTTCCTTGAGGAAATGATGAAGGGAATTGATGGAAGTAGGTGGCAAGGTATGGCATCATCGATTAACACGACCTTCAAGGGTGAGGAAGAAAATCACACAAGCAAAATTTTCATCATCGATTCTTAAGATTCACAAAGTTTAAGAAAATTAGAAATGTGGTTGGTCATGGACGTCCATCCTCACCATCAAACTTTAATCGGGACAAATGATATAGAGGCTCATCAGGGTTAAAAATTGATAAAGGGAAAAATTAGAAAAAACACATTGGGAGTAAGATTTGAGTATGAGCCATTTTTGATAAGAGATTCAAACCAAATTCAATGGGCTCAACTTGTCATGTGGCCCTCCTTCTAGTGCCACCATTGATGGTGTTGGAAATCCGTCAACCAGGGGGTCTCCCCGATGTGAAGTCCCAATTAGACTTCAAACCGTTTGGAGTAGGAGCCCCATTTGGAATATCAACCCGATTTCCATGTATTCTTATAGATATGTCTTGGATCTAACTGTTAGCAAGAGAGAGGAATTCACATGCACTTTTGAAAAGCAAGGGGGTGTGCTTGGTGAGTGTTTGATCATATGTGTCTCAAAGTTCTTTCACTGCGAAGTGGAGGAGAAGTGAGCCTCTAAGAGTGAGGTAGTAGTACCACCCTAGTAGAGACACACATGAACAAGAAGAGTCTGTGTAACATCAAGGGAAATAGTCCACAGAGATGTGATGGTCATTGAAACCAATATGACGAGGAAGATCTGTCTAATATCCAGCCGAATAGTCCATGAGGGTGGGATAATGATAATAACGATTATAGCACATTCTCAATATGATAAGTACCAAATTAATCGAAATAGTTCAACTACTTTAGCACAGAGGAAAGAAAACATGAATTACAAACATTCATAAAATAGTCTTACAAATATCCATAATCCATGCATGAAGAATGTGCCGACCTTGAAGGCCTTTGTTATTAAGTAAAAGTTCCAAGACACTTGTATACAATGAAGATCACTAGCTCCAATAGTGGAGCGTTGGAACCACTCCTTGCTCCTCAAAAATGCTGATATGTATCTATAATGCCTTGAGGGAGGAGCCACGGTTAAAATTCCTTTGCTCATACAATGGGGGTGTATATATAACCAAGGGTGACTCTTTAGCTACCCTCATGATCGTTTGACTCCCTATGAATTTTCAACTTACATGACTCTTTACATTCCATGCTTGTCCTTTGGACTTCCACTTTATTATACATTTTGTATACAATATACATGACCCAGGATAATGAGGTGGCATATGACCACTCATGACATGACACTGTTGACATGGACTTCTTGATGATGTGGGAACGCCAAGCCACTGCTGCTGCTAATTGTTGGATGTCCTCTTGAGGATGTTTTACTTTCCACCTCCACATGGATTGGTGATGAGGAATATTCAATGATCTCAAGTCTTGAATAATGGTCACAAACTAGTGTCCTTTCACTTTCTCTTGATTGATCAACTTGTAATTTCAGCTACGAGAGAGTCTTTGAGAATGATTCCCCCCTCCTCCTTCTTGATCATCTTGTTATGATAAGATAGGGTACCTGTTCCTGCAATTCATTCATAACGAGATGACATCAATCCGAAAACCTCCTAGTCTAAGATGATGCGTTATGATCCACCAACTAAGCCCAAAACAAGTGACAGGCTGGGAAGAGGGACTTAATGCACAGTTCTAGTAGCGAGGGGAAAATATTGAGCTATGACACTGTGCATTGTGTAGTTTAGGTAGGTATGAGGGACAAGATTGTGCAATTTCCAGAGCTAGTGGGACAGGATGAAGGGATGGGCACTAGGAAAGATCGTTGCGTAGTTCTGGGAGTTAAGGGAGGCTGGGCTTCTATGTAGATGCATGGTTCAAGGGCTCAGGGAATGAGCTTAAGGCTTGAGGTTGTGAAGTGTGCAGTGTAAGTCGAGTTGGGAGACAAGACTGCATAGTTTTAGAAGCTAGTGGGACAGACTGAGGGAATGAGCACTAGGAGGATACACTACGCAGCTATCGAAGACAAGGGAGGAAAGGCTATTGCATATCTGCATTGATCAAGGACTCAAGGGATGAGATTGAGGCTTGTGATTGCGCAATGCGCAGTGGAGGTCGGGCTGGGAGAAATGAATACACAATTATGGAGGTGAAGGCTGGGGCTTGGGCACAAAAAATGCGCAATGCATCACTCCTAAGAGGAAGGAGTTGCGCATTGTGCAGTTCTAAGAGACAAGATTGCTGCTTAAGGGATGAGACTGTGCAATGCGCAGTTCAGGAAGGATGGATGAGGCTAGGTCACTGGGAACTTTCCGAAATTTGGCTAAGTGCGGGAGCAGTGAAACTGATGTGAACAATGATAGTACTAGGCTGTGATCACACACTTAAACACTTGGAAACACAATGTAGATCATCTAGAACATATGAACACATACTTCCTTCAGTGCGACAACCTTTGCGGTAACTTGTAGCATTGAAGATAAACTTTGCGATGATAATGACGACACTTGTGCGACAGTGCATGAAATTTTGAAAATGAGTGCAGAACATGCCTACATGATAAGAAAAATTCATTATCAGAAATACTACCCCTTGAAACCATCAAAACAGGATTCTACACATTGTGTGACAACCAGTCATGCGAAAAGATGACAGTTTACCCAACTTGCAAAGGGGAGAAAAACACTAAAAGAAAGTACATGAAATGAGTTTTGGTGTTTGTGAAAACAATGTGTAAGACCAAGGAAGGCTCTAAGATTGAGTGTAAGCCATAATTTTGGAGGGTCTTGTTGCAGCTACAACAAGACACTTATTCCAAGTTGAATGTCAAGCAAAACATCCTAATGTGGGTGTTCATTTGGTTTATTATAGCTAAGTGAAATTGGCAAAGACAATGGCAAAGGCTTTGGAAATGTAAAGATACATTAATTGACATTTTATTTATGAAAATAAAGGGAATTAGGAGAAAATGAAAGTGAAAGGTCACATGTTGCATGTGAGGAGGAAGATGAAGGAAAAATAATGGATATTGAAGAAAATAGAGGCCTCATTAATAAAACGGCTTCTGAGGATCAATTCACAACCTTTTGTCAATTCATTTTTTTGCTCTCTCTGTTCTCTCTACTTTCTCATACTCCCATACAGAGTATTCTTGGAGAACTCTAGCATTGGAGGAAGGAAGATAATGGAAGGACAAGAAAGTAAAGGGAAACAAATATTAAGCAAGGAAAAGTGGGATCAAGCGACTACATCGAGATTACTTGTAGGTATAAAGTTGCATGTATGATTTCCTTGCTAGTTTTGGCATGCATGGCACATGCATTTGTGTATTTGGTTCTCTTGCTGTCATTGGCATGGGTTTTTTTAGGTGTGATAGTGGTTTTCAGTCTTGCCTTGCCATTTCCGGATAACCATGGTGTGATGGAGTTTTTTTACTTGGTTGATCTGGATTTCCAGATGGTTTCGAAATTGAGTGGGGTGATCTCGAGAAGAATCACAAGGCCTAGGAATTCCTTGAACAATGATGGTGGGATACACGGCAAAGCCATGTTGTCAATACCCTCGTTTGGCCTAGGAATCCCTTGATTAGTAATGGTGGGATACACGGTAAAGATTAGAGGGTGGAGCCTCATTGGGCTTCTGAATCCCTTGATCAATAATGGTGGGATACACAGTAATTGTAATTGTCAGCAGGAGATTCGAGGAACACCATTAAAGACCAAGGCTACACTGTAGGGGACATTTTCCTAGTTTTCAGGACAGATAAAGGAAGAACTTATTGAAGGCCAGCAAGAGGGTTATGGACATCACCAAGGTCGAAGTTAAGGAGGAGCAACTGTCGAGTATCGAATTTAATTCCTAGTTTAAGTTGTTACTATCATAATAAGGAGTTGCACTCCTAATTGTATTAGGACTCTAAGGCTGTTAGATAATTGCTACTTGTAATTAATAGTCTGTTTGGGTTTGAATAGGTGTCAAGCTAGGAAATTCGAATTTCCCTCGTGTTGGATTAGGGAATCCAAGATTTGTAATGATAATTCTATAAAGGACAAGAGGTGGAATGCCTCAAGGTTAGCAATTTTCAAAAGAAACAATCATACTGTGTTATTGTGGGAGACTATGTTTTTATGTTAATACAAAGATTTTGGCTTCACTACTCAGGATTCAGAGAGAGTTTTAGTGTTTGATTTTCTCATGGTTTTCTTCATTTACTCACTTGCAGTGGTATGAACACATGTTACTTAGAATTCATTGATAATGCTCTAACTTCCTTCATGTGTTTATAAACTATGTTCTTTGCATTATGTCTCTGTTTCGCTGATATATTAAGACTCCTTATGCCCTGACTTCCATGTTAAGCTGATCTTGCTGTGATATTGAAACATATTCTGACTCCATAAGCCCAATAGATGTTTATTGATTGTGTTCAACCATTTATACTTTTTCACTTGTTTTTTCCATAGAGTTAGCCATCTAATCCTTAAATTAAAATCTTTAACCTAGTGAGAGAGCCCTCTCAGGTTGAGGAGGCTAAGCCTCAACCAAAAGTTTGGTTTGAAATAGTTACTCAAAGTCTTCTTGATCAACAGCCTATCAGGGGCCAATTTTGTGATAACGGGACCTATGAATCCCTTGGTGGGATACACAGTAAAGGCTGATGAAGCCTTGATTCGTTTTGTTGTGAGTTCCACATCCATGTTTGGAATATGGCACGAGGGTGATTGGCTAGAAGAAAGATTTGTTTCAACGCAATCTATGGCTGGGTGGTATGTGGAAGTCCCTGACCTGGTTGCATTTTGCATATGTTAATACGAGTTATTTTCCTCGTGTATTATGTGTAAATGTATTCGTTATTACATGGTTATAATGGTTTTTCTATCATTATTGATCTATTGGTTATATGTTTGGTTATAAACATGGTTTATCGCATACTTGAGTTATGGATCTCATCATGTTTTGTTTAGTAAATGAACTGTTAATGAATGCATGACCTAATAGATGATATTAAAACTATTACGAGAGGGCATCAATCCTTCTTGGTGATTCTCAGATAAGTATGAAGTCCCTATGCTAAGATGTGTTTATATGACCTATAGATTACATGTTCATGATGTGTTTGACGAAATGTTTGTCATGGCTAGACCTTGTCAGGTCAAGTCCTTGTTCAAGGTTTGCACTAGATGCCTTTTCATCTTGTTATTTATTCTTTCTGAGAGTTTCATCAAGTTCTGGGTAGAGGCCCGAGTCCTAGGCCTTAAAAAGTGGCTCAGAATATGGGGTTGCTGGTACAAAGCTACCTAGAAAAGTCTACAGTCACATGGATGCCCTTGTTGTGCATGTGACTGGAGGGTTTCATTCACATGGAGGGCTTGTTATGGGTACAAATGGGGGTCTAGTTCAGTCAAAGAGCAAGTTAACACAGGGGTTGTGTTGAGCCTCAAACCTGCACTCATTTACCCATCCTCCCAACAACCTTTTTCCTACTTATCTCCTTCTTTTGTCATCATTTCCTTCATCAACTTGTTCAATTCATTGCATTATAGAACTTTTTAACATGATTTGCTAACTATGCTAATGGTTGACTGTTGGTTTAGATTTTTGGTTCAAGTGCAGCAATTCCGCAGCTGTTACAGGTTTCTGCAGCTGAGCACTGATTCCGCAGCTGATCCCAGATTCCGCAGCTATTTTCTTGTTTGATATGATCCAGGTGTCTTCTAGAGAAAAGAGCCACATGGGCAAGTTTGTATGACTGTGTACATGGTATGTGTGCTATCAGTTCAGCCAAACTGGCCAACGACACCCCTGGTCAACGCGGAGGTAGCTTGGGTCAAACAACAAGGTTGCAAACGGTGGCACGACTCTGTGTGTTCGGTTGGAGCACGTAAGTCACAGCCGACTTCTCCGTTAGCCACGACGATTGCAGGGGACCATAATCCAACACCAGATTTATTAGACCACGATGACCGTTCCCTAGATCCGAGCTCGGTGCTGCTGGACGTGTCCTTTTCCTCGCTGTTAGTTAGCTTCATTTACGCATAAGACAGTTGATGTTTTTGCTATAAATAAAGCGTTTCCATACGCTGAATAGTTAGTCTGACGTGGTTTAATACTTTGCTGTTATAAACTCTGTTTTGAAGACCTTTTTATAAAGCGTTTTACGCTTCCCACTGTGTTTATTATGAGTTGATTTAATTTG